>SNQJ01S0032604.1:68272-95255 GCA_010110895.2 Picea sitchensis
TATGTATTATATAAAAAACGCTCCCGAAAACGCTTCGCTCCCGACGATTTTTGAAAATATGCGCTTCCCGCTCCCGCTCCCGCTCCCGCTTCCCGCTCCCGCTCCGCGCTCCCAACAGCCTTGGTCCAAACTATGCACAAACTGCTCTACAATCTTCTACAAAATTCTGCCCACAAGCAGCCACTAAAAACTGTCAATGGTTGCCCTCAAAATCTGCTAAGAAGATGTATATAACAGCCCACTCATATGCTGTCCAAACTACTAAAAAATCAGCCACCTCATGTACCTTGGGAGGTGTTCCCCATGTGTTTGTGAGCTCCTAAACACATGTGGGAAGTACTATGTACTTTGTGCCTTGTACTTTATGTCTAATTTCACTTTGACTTAGAAGATTTAAGTCAAAAGTGAAATTTGGTCATTTATGCCTAAAAAGACTATTAATTCACTTTGTGGGTGAATTAGGAGACATAAAGTGAACTTAGGGAACTTAACCCAAAGTGGGTTTTTGAGTGAGATTCTTTTTGAGTGATCTCAACCTTTGATTAGATGGGAGATGGGATGATCTCAGCCATTGATATTTTAGGTTTCTTTATGGAGGTTCAAGAGGGGCGCAAAGGGCAAAGGAGAGCTCATAACTTCATTTGCTCACTTGGAAGTTTGAGAGAGAGCTTTGGCATGAGGTTTGTTGCATTGGATGAGGCTAGCTTGGGCGTTCCCTTCTATGGAGATAACCATCAGGCTTAGGGCTTGGTTTATTTACTGAGGAGCTTCCATTAATGAGGAGGGCGCACTTGGTGAGGAGGGCACATCAGCAGTGGGGAGGTCTTAGACTTGTCAGATTGCAGTGAGATTTGTTTCAAAGGGAGGCCAGACTTCAATATCAAAGTCTTGTGGAGGGGTTTTCTATTCAGAGCTTCCAGTTGGCATTTGGCTCGGTTTCAGTGGTCTTGGCAACATTTCTGAGGGGCGCACCATCCTAGGGTGCACTTGCTTGGTTTGGACTTGTATTTCAGCTTGGATAAAGCTGCTATTGTAACATGTTCATCTATATTTTGTACTTGTTGTATTCCACCATCTATTCTCCTCATATATAGAGATATATTCCAAACTGGGTTTCCCCGGGGGGTTTTATTTAGGGTCATGTTGACCAAAAATACCTGTGTACAAGTTCATGTGTGTTAGAGTGTAGAACTTCTTTATTTTAAGCTGTAAAGATCTCTAGGTGTGTTACATTTATTTTAGTATGCATGTGCTAACCCTTGGTGACTAAAACTACATGCTAGAGCACCTAAAATTGTGAATGTAACCATAACAAATCAGCAAGAAGTTCCTGAACTATTGGCTGTCCTAAAAAAGCAGCAAAACCTTCATTGACAGTTGAAACTTAGAGCCAACTTGAGGTCAAAGACAGAACTAGTTGGCAGCTTGATAGGACCTGGAAAATCTTCAAGCTCCTCCTGCACAAAGTCATCCCAGAGCCTCTCCCAATTGGGCATATGCTCTCTAGCCATGATGCCTCGTTCAAAGCTCTCCCAAGGTTTGGAGAAGCCATTTAAGGCTGTCCTCACCAACTCAGATGGATCCACTATCTTGCCCACAACTGCCAACTCATCACGAATCTGAGAAAATCTCACGAGGAATGAGGTAACTGAATCAGTCTTCATCATCTTGGTGCCCCTTAACTTCTCCTGGAGCACCATCTTCCGGTTCTGGTTAGGGCTCTGGTAAAGACCACACAAGGATTGCCACATCTGAAATGCGAAGTCCTTACCAAATACACGAGGAATGATATGGTCTTTCACCGCATCTAGGATGGTCCTCTTGGCCTTCATGTTCCGCTTTCGGAACTCAGCCAAGAGCACTGCATCTGTAGGAGGAACCACAAGATTTTCCACAATATCCCATAGCTCAAGTTCCTCCAAGATCAAGACTATCCTAGCCTTCCATGGAGAGCAGTTGCCAGCCCCCGCAAGCCTATCCTCCACCCTCAACCCTGCCACCAACATGGCTGCCATCTGATGCTAAAACTGATGCTAATCTGACCAAGCAAAACTGATGCTAACTGCTGTCTAGGCGAGACAAAAATCTGCCAACTGTTTGCAAACTATATCAGCCAACTTTTGTGCCCTTTGGCTCTAATACCATGAATATTTTTGAGGTTCCTAAGAGCTTCCCAACAGGTATGTCCTTGACCTTATTGGGCACAGTTTTCAAGGTAATTTCATATCTAATTTCTTGCTGTTTTAAGGCTGCTAACAGGTCTTATTTTTCTGCCCACTGAATCTTCCCTTGAGCTTTGATTTAATGCTCTTTTGATGCATCTTGTTGAAGGGTTTAACTAAGATAGTTTTGCTGTCCATTGTTAGCTCTTTTAACATGCATTAAAACATAAAATACACCTGTAGGATCATATCCACATTTAATGTTGATAAGGAAATATGCAAACCACAAATTTATACATAGATATTTTTGGTCAACATGACCCTGAAAAAACCCCCATG
This sequence comes from Picea sitchensis, assembly GCA_010110895.2. Taxonomy (NCBI): domain Eukaryota; kingdom Viridiplantae; phylum Streptophyta; class Pinopsida; order Pinales; family Pinaceae; genus Picea; species Picea sitchensis. The sequence continues at coordinate 70,774 of SNQJ01S0032604.1, forward strand.
GGGAAAATCAGTAGAAGAGAAATTTTATTATGGAGATCTCAAGCAAATATAGCAACAAGCAAATGATACAAAGGAACCTGATACAAAAGCTAGCTCCTCTCAAGCTTAGCTTCACATTCTCCTTGGGATTTGCACCCCCCTTGGAATTTACGCCCCCTTTCATGCTTGCCTGCTAGCCTTGAAGAATGCACCCCTTCTCTAGATTCGCCTCTCCCTTGAGTTTGTGCAACCCTTCACTTATTGCACCCCTACACAAGTATGTGTGCCCTCCTCTCAATGGTGCAACCAACCTCTTGGCTTAGCGCCCTCCTCTCAAGATGCTCCCTATTTCTCCACAAATCTCTTCCTCTTCTCCTCTCCTTCATTCAAATCTCTCAAGTGAACAATAAAACCCTTTTCCCTCCTTTCCTCTCCTTTAGCCTCATCCTTAGGCTAACCTAGGAAACCAATGGCCAAGATTAGATCTAGGCCAACCAAGATCAAGAGTGGAGATTAAATCTCCACCTTGAATTAAGTTTCCTAAGTCATTTGATGTTAATAAAGTCACTTTGTGACTTAAGTGCTAATAAAGTCACTGACTTTATAACATAAAGTAAAGTGGTGAGGGTCAAATGAGTTAGACACTCAATAACTCAAGGGGACCACTTTTCAAGGTAGCCAAAACTCAATAGTGTAGACTTTTGAGGAACTATGAGAGTGCCCAACAGACCTGTCAGATGACCTATTGTTGGGCTCTAAGTTATGTCAACAAGGCTGTCCTTTCCTGCTGTTTTAGGACAGCAAACAGTCAAGTATTTCTCTGACCCCAAACTAATGGTTATATGCTCTTTTAAGGTGCCCTTGCAAGTAGTTTTAGTAACCAAGTGTTAGTACATGCAAACCTCAAAACATATAGCACTCCTCTAGGAGCTTTACAAGCTCCTACAACTGATTTAAACACTGAGCATACATGAAAAATGAACACAGGTATTTTTGGTCAACATAACCCTGGATAAACCCCCCCTCCCCTCTCGGGGAAAACCAGTTTAGAATGAAAGTGTATATATGTGATGTCTAAAGCATGAGATACAACAAGTAAGCAAATACAATGGAACATGATACAATAGCAACTCCTCTCGATATGCTTTGAAGTTCCAAGATAAGATATGTGCCCAAGCTAAGTGCGCCCTCTTCCTGTGTAGCCAATCTCACTGAAACAATGTGCCCTTGATTCTTAGAGCTCAGATGAAGAATCCCTTCCACACAAACAAGTTGTTGTGTGCTACCGCCATGTTGAATCTGACAGATCTGCAATCGTCCAAGTATAGCTAGTGTCTGCTAAGTGTGTGCCCTCCTCCTATAGTGTGCCCTCCTCCAAGCAAGAACAACCACCACAAAATAATGAGGGTCTAAGCCTCCATGAGTCCTCCATGAAAGGAGGCGCCCAAGCTTCCCTCAACCATAGCCTCCATCCTCATCTCAATGCTCTCTCTCAAACTCTCCAAGTGAACAAATGAGTGAATGAGCCTCCTTTGGCCCTATGCACCCCTCTTGAACCATCCATAAGGAAACCTAGGAATGGATGGCTAGGATCACCCCAAGCCATCTCTAATCCATGGTTGAGATCAAGGCTGTTGGGAGCGCGGAGCGGGAGCGGGAGCGGGAGCGAGAAGTGCAGATTTTCAAAAATCTCTGGGAGCGGGAGCGTTTTGGGAGCGTTTTATATATATATATATATATATATATATATATATATATATAACAAACATAGATATAAGATCATTTAACTAATTGATTAGTGATGAATCGATGATCATTAAAGCATCAACCATTTAGTACATCCTACATACTACACATATAACATCAATCATAAACATATGTGGGACTCAACATTAAAGCATTATAAAACATATGTGGACTCAACATTAAAGCATCATATGTTATAACATCAATCATAAAAGCATCATAAAATCAATCATTAAAGCATCATAACATCAATCATTAACTTCAAAGGTAAATTGTCATATGATGTTCTTAAGTTCATAACTTCATTGTTTACATATTAAGCCATAATAAAGAGTCAAGACTCCAAGACTCAAGACAGTACTAAGTTTTAGAGAGTACTTCTAAGCATGAAACAAGAAAGAGATCTAGCAAGTAACCTAAGTAATTAAGTGCTCTTAAGATTTCCTCTTGTCTAGAAACTTCTAGTTTTTTTCTCCCGTGATCTTTGAATAAGAGGAACATGTGGAAGTGATCGTGGAACACCACCAGCACCGAACAATGGCCCCCACGGGACAATGGATGTTGTGTAGATAAAGGTAAAAAATGATGAATCTGGAACCCCTTGTAGTGGATGGGGTGGCATGTTCTCCGTAAATATGATCGCATCATGATCACTCAAAAGTTCCTCTTGCAAGCTTCTAAAACAATGGTTCCATGTCAGAATTATTCTCCTCCGATTGTTATCCCAAGTCATATATCTTTTACAAAAAGCATTCTCGTCTTCATCACAGTAATGCGACAACAACTCAAGTTGTAATGTACATAAACCAAGCTTTCAGCCTAAATCTACATTCAAGTTGTTTTCTTACACCTGTGGATGAAGCTTTATAGAAAAGTTCCAAACACCTCTCTCTCGCGGCGAGGTGTTAACGACCTCGAAAGGCACCTTTCACCGGGGCTAATTTATGCAAAGTTTTGGTAGTGGAGCCATACGTGTTCCACCATTCAATAGAACCTAACTTGTCTCAATCTTTGGTTGCATGAAAGTTACCAAAGACTCCATGCTCAATTACTGTATTTTCTCACCATTTTCAGATTTGAGCACACTTCCTCTTCATCAAAATTAACTTGTCCAATGTAAAGCATATATCCATTTTGCACTCATCTCGGGGTGTGGTTTTCTCCTTTCCCTAATTTCGTGTGCCGGTTGGGCCAACCAAGATGAAGAATAATATTTTGCTGTAAGGACATATGCCGTGGCATGGAGGGAACATTCAAATTATCCCACCTTTTGACCACAAGTTTATGGATATGGGATCATACAAGACGATCCTTCGGCTCTAATGTCTTTGATCCGCCTAACATGTTGTCCATCTCAGCCATACACCTCTCCAATCACCGTTGTCAGACCGCAAACCGAATCATCATGTAAATGGGTTTGGTGAACTCTAGAATATACCGAACCTGTTGCAAAAATGGCCATCAAGAACTGCGTCCTCCACCTCTTGAAAGTCACTTCTCTCGGATGTGGATGGGGCCCCTGCCTTTTAGATCCTGCCAGAATCACTCGAGGCCATACTAGCCAATGTTTCTCTTATCTTCAACATGTGCTTGAAGGTGAGATAATAGCTGGCAACTGGGTCTTTGTAATCTTTAGTAACTCCAACTTGGAGGACTGCGAAAATGTAGTGGGCCATGCTATGATTGGTAATAACTATTATCTTCTTCCCTCTAGGCCAGCACCAATCCATCTATAATCATGGTCCTTTCATTTTAATGATATCATGCATCCAAAGATTCATTGTGTGGAACCAAACACCCCGACCAAAATATATTGGGGTACCTATCTTCAATGATTGCTTCTGTTGCCTTACAATTAGTAGCATTATTATTGATGACTTGAATGACATTGTAGGCCCAATCTCTTGAATGGTTATAAGCAAGGCATCTGCAATATTAACCCCTGTTTTGTAGTGATCTCTGAGTAGTCATGGATGAAAGGAAGATCGCACTCCACTCTTAGACACAACAAGAATATAAATTTCCCTGTTCCAATAAATGGTGGCATATACTCATCCTATTCCAACTCTTCCTCCAAGTATTTAGTGACATACTTCCACAGAGGTGTATCAAGCTCTTTGGATTTTTTGGGGATCCCTAACTACACCGGCTACATTTTCATTGTCTCCATCCCTTCCCATTCCTTTCCTCCTTCTTGGTATGTGCTGTCCACTTCTATTTCTTCATCACTATCATGGGTAGGCCTAGGGCTATGTGAACCTCCCACCACCATTATAATAAAAAATGGAACCAAAATGGCACACCATATTGACATCAACATCATGAATGTTGAACCTTGGTCTCTTTGATAATAAGTTGCTACCCCGCAATAGAAATGATGGAGGAGAAATGGGAAAGAGTAGGAGAAGAAACTAGTTTTACAACACATGCATTTAAAAAAAAAAACAAGAAAGAAAAAATGGGCACCAAGAGACTACCTCTTTAGCTCTCCAATGTGGTTGAATATGACTCATGGAGCCTCTTAACTCTCCCTTCCAAGCTCTCACAAATGGTGTCTCAATCTCCTTCCAAGCTCTCACAAATGGTACCCTAACTCCTTTCAAACTCCTCAAGAACTAGCAAGAATCCTCTCAAGAGTCAACCCTCTTAGCGAAGAAATGGATGAAATGAGAAATAGAATGAGAGAAATGGAGTGAAAGAGTGTTTTGAACCCTTAGCTAACCCTAGGCTACCTTTTCCATGAGTCATTTCTCCAAAACCAAAAGATGATTTTCCTCCTCCTCACGCACGCTGGCTCAAGGGAGCTTTTTCTTAGAGCTTCGGAGGTCCAGGAGCCGTCAGCTTCCTCTAGATGCTTCCCTCGACCCTCAAACCGAGAGCCGATTTTTCATGAGGGAGCACGCTCATCGTTGAAATCGCAGACTCGTCACAGGAATTTGAAATGAAAGACCCTAGCCTAATGCACTATTTCTAGGGTCTGAGGTATTATGTGAGGTCCGGGAAGAATCTTCAACTGTGGGAAGTACACGGTCAAAATCCCGGTGAGATTCGACATGCTCGACTGCAAGTCCATGAATACACCCATGGAAGCAAAGTCGAAGTCATATTCCATACTTCACGATTTGATATAGATGCCACTGCATTGCATGCATTATTAGATCATTGATGTACCTAACTAACACCGCACTGCATACATCTATTTTGGTGCTGAACAACTTTGAGTCAGTCAGGAGCCCGACGTGTTCATTTAGTGGCAAAACATGTGATGAGAGGTAAATCTTAAAGGTACAAATGGATTATGGTCTCAGCCTATGATGGAGATCATGACTTCACCGATTGATATAATCGATGCAGACAAGGAAGCTGTCGACGTAAAAGCACTCCGAATGTTGTTTCAAAGATGGGATCGCTTTATGATCTCGGCGTAGGAAGTAATCCAAGTATTGTTTCAAAGACAAATGTGGGAAGCAGAAAGTACATCACGCGACAAATTAGTCGGCTATATGGTTTCAAAGTTGCCGACAGCTCATTTGATTTGGAGATGAGAGCAACCGCGATTCTATGTGATAATCAAAGTCGCATTAAAATGACAGAGAATCTTGTGTTCCACTACAGGTCGAAGCACATAGAAATATGGTATTACTACATTTGTGATATGGTGTATAGAGGATCCATAAAGCTCCATTTTGTTGGCATGGATGAACAGGTTGTTGTTGATGTGATGACTAAGCTCTATCTCGTAAAGTTTGAACACTTCTCGGTGATAAGCTTGGTATTGTCCGAAAGGACCTTCCCTCGAAGCGGGAGTAGATGTGATTTCTTGCTTCCCGACTACTTAGATCGAAGCAAGATGAGTTATGCTTCTCACCCAATTGTTAGACGTAAAGCAAAACGCCGCTGATTCCTTTCCACTCCAGTTGTTAGATCGCAAGCAAGATGAGCCGCCGAATTACCGTTAGACGTAAAGCATGACGCCGTAGGATCCTTGCTTCTGACCTCACTGCGACGAAAGCAAGATGAGTTATGCTTCACCTAGTTGTTAGATCGAAAGCATAACGCCGTTGGTTCCTTTGCTTCGACCTAGTTAGACGAAGCAAGATGAGTCATGCTTCTAACATCATTGTTAGACATAAAGCATGACGCTGCGTTCCTTGCTTCGACCTCGCTATTAGATCGAAGCAAGATGAGTTATGCTTTCCTCGACGAAGTTGTTAGACGAAGCATAACGCCGATGATTCCTCGCTTCAATACTCGCGAAAGTTAGACGAAGCCGATAGTTGATGTTCCTTTACTGACCTCGCTGTTAGACTTAAAACAAGATGAGCTCATGCTTCTGACCTAGTTTTTTTAGATGTAAAGCATGACGCCGCGGATTCCTCGCTTCTGACCTCATAGTTGTTAGACGTAACGTAGATGATGATATTACTTGCTTCCTACCTAGTTGTTAGACGTAAGCAAGATGTGACCTAATAATCGAAATGCAGATGTTAAGCCAGTGTAGTAATCGCGGATGTGACAAAACTCTAGTGTCAGATGAGGTACTCATTTACCGGCGCTACGTTTGATGCGATGATGTGATAGCATCTCTTTGAGAATGATGATGTTGTCGGTGAAGAAACTTCGAAGACTTTGTAAATGTGCTAGGACAATTGTTCAAGATGATATTGACGTGATAATCGCCCCTCGAGATGCCACCGATGATGCACTCCTCTCACCGATGCCGATGTGAAGACCTGGAGCGAAGAATACCCCTTCTTGTTAAGGGGAGTGTTGAAATAATGTAACCTAAGAGCATTCTTATTATTTTGTTATTGATTAAATCCCATTGTGGATTAATCTTCATGTCATTATTATTATTTTTATTATTAGATTAATCCCTATTGAGGATTAATCAAGTCTATGATTGTATATGACCAAATCCCCTTTGGCGGATTGGTCATCTGACAATTATAATGCGCGCATTGCTAAAGTCGGACCCAAGCGCTATAATGAAGTACGATTTAATTATTGCGGATTTACTCCACCCGAAGTGTGAGAGGTCGGCCCCGCTAGATGGTGACTCTTCACACGCTTATTGATATAAATAAGCAGGCTAGCTTCAGCTGAACACACACTTCACTTGCTCATTCTCTCATGAGGCAAGTTACTTTCTGCTGGAGAGAGGAGAAGAAGGGTGGCACATCTCTTGGAGGAGGATTTTCTCATTGGTTGAGCGACCTTTGAACATTGTATAAGCTATTTATGATAAGGAAGTTTTGTGCTGGGTTTTCTTCCCCTAGAGGGTTTCCCAGGATAAATGTTGTGTCTCTTGTGGATGTGTATTTCTCAGTGATCTTGTTCTTATTATGCTCTTATCTTATGAAATGCAAAGAACTATAATAATGGCATAAACATTAACAATACTGTCTTCAACATACTTGCATCTGATGATGCATACTTCATGGCACATGAGTTGATCCCCTAGCTGAATAGGCGGTCAACACGTACCATATACAAACTCTACCAATGTGATGAAAATCACAATGTGGAACCTCATACAATATGAAGTGTAAGAATCAAAATTGCCTCTCTACAAAATGCCTAAGAAGATAAAATAGAGACTCATGAGGACATAAAAAAGGAACTTAAGTTCTACTATCATCATCTCCTCTCGAAAGTGGACATAAAAAGATAAGAAGCCACAATATATGTTTTGAAACACATCCCCACGTTAGTGACCCTAAATCAAAATGTTAGTTTGATGAAAAATATCACCAGGGAGGAAGTTGAAGCTACAGGCATGGAGATGGCCTCACGGAAATCCCCAAGGCCAAATAGTTTTACAACAGACTTCTTCCATAATTGATAGTCAATGGTAGGCACAGATGTATGGAAGGTAGTGGAGGACTCCAAAGCAACACAAGGAATTCTGCAAGCCCTCAACTCAACCTTCCTTACGCTCATTCCCAAAGAAGAACGAGCTAACACTAGATAAATTTAAGCATATCTCGATGTGTAATGTGATCTATAAAATCATCTCCAATGTCATTACTAACAGATTAAGCCTATTATTAACCACATCACCTCTAATGAACAGGAAGGATACATTGGGGGAAGACAGATTCTAGGTGGTATCATTGTAGCACATGAGACGATGCACTCCCTAAAATCGGCTAAAAAGAAAGTTATGCTAGTTAAGCTTGATATTTCAAAAGCCTTTGAGCATCTTAATTGGAATTTTCTTGTTCAGATGCTCTCTACCTTTGGATTCTATCAATCTTGGAACTATTGGGTTAAACAGTTGGTCTCCTCAATGTCTTTGTTGTCTTAATCAATGGATCTCCCTCGTCCCCTTTCAACCCTTTTCATGGCAGCAGACAAGGATACCCTTGATCACCTTTCTTATTTATACCGATGGTTGAAGGCTTGGGGAGAATTCTGTGTCAAACAATTGTTGATGGCAATCTGAAAGGCATTTGCATCCTCAATCAATTGAACACCCTCTCCTACCCAAAATTTGTGGATGCTCTTATCTTGGGCCAACCCTCCACCTCGAAAGCTTCCACCCTTAAGTCCATCCTTGACACCTTTCTTTTAGCCTTTGATACTGTTATAAATCAAGGAAAATCCCTTATCTTTTTCTTCAAAACCCCTCTCATTACTCAATATAACATTATAAGAATCCTCAATTTCCAAAATGGATCTCTCCCCTTGTAATACCTAGGAAATCTCCTCATTCTAAAAGCTTCAAGAAACCTCTCTTGGGAAGACTTGTTGTCCAGGCTTCACCTCAATATAATCTCATGGACCTTTAGATCTCTCAATCTTCCAAGCAAGGCTACCTTGCTCAAATTTGTTCTTCGGTCCATGCCCTTGTATCTCTTTTTGGTGTTGGAAGCACCTACCAAGATCCTCAAAGCCATTAAAAGTCTGCATCTTTCTTTCCTTTGGGACAACCCAAACAAAGATAGAAAATGGACCCTTATGGCTTGGGAGTCGGGACAATGTCTGTCTTCCTAAATATGCAAGAGGTCTAGGACTTAAGGATCTTCAAACTCTCAGCAATGTATTGGAAGCGAAAATGTGGTGGCTTTGGCTAAACAACAAGGGGGGTCTACGGAGCCAAATATGGAGACAAAAATATACATGGGAGGTGGAAGAACAAAACCACATACGAATGAATGGACTTAGGACAGTCTCATTGATATGGAACAATGCAAGGAGGAACACAAACATAGTCCAAGCTCATTGTTTTTGGGAAATTCGTGAAGGGACCTCTACACTTTTCTAGGATGACTCGTAGTAGCAACAAGCCAGCAAACTAAATGGGAACAACACTCTCCTAGAAACCAATGATCTCTTCTATTCCCTAAACTGGCACCTAGTTAATCAATACTGGGAGGACAATCAAATGGAAATCCCAAGGGGATGGCCACCCTTCATCTCTCAAGAAGCCCTGGATCTCTTAGAGAAAAATCTAAAAAAGAAAAAGAATCAGATTCAAACTTGGACAAGACATTCTTAGATGGGGATAGAAAGGAGGACGAACATTCTCAGTCAAAGAATCCTATGACTTGGAAGCAGGGCAGAATTCGTTGGAAAACGATAAGATCATAAAATAGATATGGCCCAAACTATCTACATTACTTTGGCTACTAGCTAGAAGAAAGGTTTTGAAATGGGACCAAATACAAAGAGGAGGATTCGATGGACCATCAATATGCCAAATTTATAATCAGGAGGTGGAATCAACGAAGCACCTATTTAATCAATGCAAGCAAGTTGAGATTATGTGGGACGGAGGAGCAACAATCTTCAAGTAGACGAATTGAGGGATGAATGACATTTCATAAACAATAAAAGAATGGAGGCCCTCGCCCTTCGAGAATTCGATACTAAACAAAGTTTGTCATCTATTTCCAAGATTCCTCCTCTAGGGATTCTAGAAAGGAAGGAATTGATACATTTTCAAACGAAAAAGGAGAGATGTGGATGATCTATGGAAGGGGCTAAGCCACACATAAAGAAACAGTTCAATCCTCTTCTTGGTCTAAGGGCAAAAAGAATGTAAACCTTGGTAGCAGAGAATTATTGCCATATGGGGCATAGATCTAAGAATCATTGAAGAAAAATCCTCAATGCCCTCCCCTCAAGCCCAATCTCTTGAAGCTTGGTCTCTGCCTCTGAAAGACTTTATCAAACTCAACTTTGACGAAGCCTCAAAGGGAAAGCTAGGGTTGGCAAGAGCAGGAGAAGTCTTCAGAGATACCTCAGGTAATATTCCAAGGGTGTAGGTCAAGTTCCTTGGAACTAACACAAACAATGCAGTTGAATTGGCAGCTTTGGAAAGTGGACTTCACATTGCCATAGCTCAGGTATATGAAAGGTTGATTGTGGAAGGAGACTCACACATCTTAGTGGATGCTCTCAACCAATTGTTGAATGGAACCAGACTAGAAAAATTGGCAAGCAATTGAAGGCTGACCTCTGGATGGGAGTCCATACTTCATACCATTAATCAAATTCTAGCGCTTATCCCCCTCCATGTCAAGTGCAAAGTGAACTGTCTTGCTGACAGATTAGCCAATGAGGGAGTGAACTGCAAGGATCATAACTTGGAGGTCAACTGGCAAATCATGACTCAAGGCAACCTAAAGGAGGAATGCATGAATATTCAGAGAGCAGATATGGCACCCCCATATAGGGTGTTACGGGAGCAAAGTTGACAAACATCAAGTTGATGGGGTGCAATCACCTAGAGGAAAGGACACTTGTCACACCACTTGACAGGTGGCAGCAGTCTTGCATAATGGAACATAGTGAAATTGAAAGTGCGGAAAGGATTGGGTTTATGATATTTACTTGTCGTCTGAATCTCTGGTCACCACTTAGTACGAGAAATCTATTACAGACTATCACAATAATGGAAAGGCATGGGGTTCCCCTTGAATTGATATGTTGCTCGCTCAGAATTCAAAACGAAAAATGCAGCAGTTCTCTGAGACTGCATGGAAGGTCAGTTGTTTTGAGAATCTGCCCATGAATTTTCTACTTTCCTCGTGTTCTAGGGGGTTGGGTCTGGACCATATCCAGCCCAATCAGGTGGATTGATCTCCCTGGAAAAAATTTAGGTAGGGATCTAGGTTCTGGTTGGACAATTAGAGAAGTGGAGTCGGTCTGCCCTGCAAGTGATTTCTCAGTTGGGTAGCTACTGAGTATTGGTATCTAAAGCCGGAGTTGGGTACGAATCTTAATTGGGATATTGACCTTACCTTAGAGGCAGAGCTCGAAAATCCTCTGTCCTCTATTTCTCTGTAGGCCAAGGCTTAGAGAAGCAGCACAGTAAGGAACCATCATATGAAAAGGAGTGGCCACCAGCTTGAGATGGAGGTAGTGGCAAAAGGGAGTAGGGCCAGCAAAAGGAGCCAACCCAAAGCACGTAGAAACCTTAATAAGAAGATGCAAAGTCAAAGAATAACCAGAGCATAAAAGGAAGCTATGGAGGCAACTGATCACTATCAAAAGAGGTTTTCAGCAGATGTCAAGGCTGAAGTTGAGGAGATTGAGAAAAAAGTTATGGAAAAGATAAGCAATACATCAACTGAGGAGGTAGATTAGGAGCTTCTCCACTGGATACCTAACATAGGATTCTCTAGAAGTCGAGATACCAAACTCTTCAAGATAGTTAAGATATACTGGCACAACAAAGACTTTATTGCCCAGATAATAGTGGATAAGGGGATGCAGCAAAAGGCAATCCTGGACAAGTTGTACTTCCCAGACAAATTGGACCCCAATAAAAGCCATCTGGGGGAGAGAGGCAGTGGTCAAGGAGCAGGAACCAGAGGACCAGACACATGCAGGAGCCACTCTGCATAATTGTAATGTTCCCAAGCCAATTTTTTCGCTGGAAACACTTACTGCTCACTGTTTATTGTTGTTTAGATGTGTGTTTGCAAGTTTGCTCATGAAGTTGTGCATTAGGGTTTATGTATATGAGATTAAAGTATGTAGACATGGATCTGAAGATATATCATAAGGAAAGACAATATACAACAAGAAACACCAATATGGAACCAAATAACTTAGATCTGACCTTTATTTAGATAATATAAAGATTCTGATACAACAGATCTGCAGATCTGGAAGAATACCAATAAAGACCTCCAACTGGAATAAGAACTGCTACAAAATGCTAAAGACTGAAGATATAAGCCTCCAAAGGCAAGATAATAAGTTGATGCAAGGCACAAGATTGATTTCTTTCCTTCCAGGGTTCAGATCCAAACCCCCCTAGCTGAGTTGCGCCCTTTTGGATGGCTGAATAAACCCAATATTTCGGCCTTGCTACTAGAGGCCTCCAAATACTATGAAACTGGTTGGAATAGTAGATCGGGGCAAGACAAACCCCCTCCTGAAGTCTCAAGCTAAAAGATAGAGATCTGATCCTCCTATAATTGAAATCCCAAACTGAGTTGTGCCCTCCTAGATGACTGAAGAGACCCAAGATTTCGGCCTCACTGCTAGGAGCCCCCAAATGCTATGAAACTGGCTGGAAGTGTAGATCGGGGCAAGACAAACCCCCTAGTGAAGTCTCCAGCTGAATAGTCAAGATCTGCTCCTCCAAACTGATGAATCCCCTTTCTGCAGTGCGCCCTCCTTCTCTCCAACTCGTGCCAAGCTCTAACAAATCAGATGGCAAGTAAACCTCTCCCAAAATAAACTAGGAATGATGGTTCAGGCCCTACAGAGAAAACCCAGAAGTCCAAATGTCCAAAATCCTCCTCCACTTCCTAGAACGAACTCTTCTTCCTCCAATGGTGCGCCCCCCTTGCTGGAAACCCCCTAGGTTGTGCATTGTTCCTTCCTTGGTTGCTAGATGGTACCTGTAGCTGTTGTAGAATGGCATGGGAGGAGTATTCAACCCCCGAGACCAAGCTTGGATCAAGAGAGGTGGGATCTTTCACCACCGAGTTTATCTCTAGGGTTTGTAATATCAAAACCCTCAAAACTCTTTGTGCTCAAGAGCCCAAATGCAAAATGTAATAATAATCCCGAATGAGAGAGAAGTGTGCCCTTCCTTTCTTTTATACTCCAGATCTATTTCTCTGTTGAGTTAGTTAACCCGTAGGGTTAAGTCCTAGCTTTTCAACACACACTCATTTCTTTCCTTTAGTTACCTTTTCCCCCAAAGTCAACTTAATAATATAATGTTGTGCTTAGGTAATGGATTTGGGTTGACTTTGTCCCCATGATGCATGAAACTATAGTCTAGTGGGGACAACTAGACTACTGAGTCTCTCAAAACCTCTTCATCAAGAGGTGGGGGACATTACAATAATAGCCACCCAGTTTACATTTATTTAGACTCTATTACCGAAGAGGAAAATTAGCTTTGTCAAATGCCAGACCTTATCTTGTTTTGTCTAGTTTTTCAATCTATCTTTCAGAGGGCTTCTCCTTTGCCTTATAGCATAGTACTGTCTAACCTAGTGCTGGTCACAGTTATTAAGATTAAACTCTGTTTTTTGTATGAAGTGATGGTCATAGTTACTAAGATCAAACGTTTTGCATAAAGCCATTTTCAGACTGCTGAGTACTAAGGGCAGATGTGGATATTACTTTACTGTTATATTAAGACATGCCAGGGTAGTCTATCATATGCAATTTTTTGACAAACTCAGACAGACCTATAGGGAGTAGCATCTCTAGACCAAAACAGATGTAACTATTTTCTATACTATTAATGGAGTAGCTAAATTACCAAAAAAAACATATAATATATATGATGAAAATTTATTATTATTATTATTATTATATAGCTTCCCATTCCGGACTATTGACGCACGAAACCACCAACTTCAAGCACAGACATGCACAAATGATGGTTAGATTGAGCCATGAGTATCAACATAGAGGAGACGTGTGACACATTTATGCACACCTTCAATCATTAGACTTCAGTTTGAATCTTTGGGCACACCATATAGTCGAGATTCAATATAGCATAGTCAGGCACAACATTAGCAACACAGTCAGGTAATGGGAGTTTCAACACAGTCTGTGAGGAAGCTTTAGCACAGCCGAGGTTCGAGTGTGAGAGATTCAACACTGTCCAGCACGCTGGAAAAGAGGACTATGTATGCCGGCATGGGAGAATGACTAGTTTAGGCCTTTGATTATTGAATTTTGTTCTTGACATTTGTTTATAAGTCACAAGGTTCAGCAAATTTTTCCTTTCAAGTTTGAAATTTGCTGATTTTAAAGGCCCACAACTTCGATCATCAATGTTCGACAAACTTCATCGCCCAACCAGATTAAATCAATTCGTAAATTAAAGGAATAACTTTTAACATTGGTTGATACTTTTAATTGAAATCCATTTTGTTTTCATATTAAAATAAGCCAAAATCACAGGATCCGTAGATGATGTTTAGGATACATCTGATAGGTGAGGGATCCAATTCAGCCTATGCAGGAACGAATACAAAATAAAACCCCGAGCAGATCCAATCAGATATGGATCCAACCCCTAGACCCGATGAATTCAGTAACACTGGGGTAATGGCATTTTATACCTCAAGAACCAAGTCAAACACTTGTACTGATATTGTGACCACTTGGAACAACAATGGCATGTCCAAATGACAATATGACTGGCAAAATTAAAACATATAAGTCCAAAATTCTTTCTTGTACTATTGACAAAACCAGTTCTGGATTTCTAGTAAGAGGTGCCTTACAAAATAGCACACTGTTTAGCTTTGAATTATATGCAAACCCCAAAAAAATATATCCAATCATTAAACTTTAAAAAACTCTTGTTACAGTCCATAGTCTTATCAATCTTCAACCAAAAGAGAGAAACGAACTAGTAAAATTTCTACTTACCTCCAGTCCATGTTGCTGCTTAAATTCAGCAAGGAATGTCTGCAAAGACATCCCAACACATTCCATTTCAAACTTGTCCCAAAGAGTCCACACTAATGGCTCTTTTCCACTCCTTATAACCTGTCATTCATAAACTTCAAGTTAATGCACTGGCATCCTTCTTTTTGATAGCATTACAATAGAGATCGCAATATAAGCACACCGGCAATGTTAACTTGTGCTGTTGTCACATATATAGAAAGAAAGAAAAAATTGTAGAAAGCAGCATTATTCAATTTTCGATTTTCAAGCCATATACAATCTAACTTGCTTTATTCTTTGCGTTAATTTTTGTCACTTAGTTCCTTGAACTGAATTGACTCTATCCTCTAGGAAAAACCACTATATGTGGTCACGGTTCCCTAAAACTGCTTCCCTGTCTAAAGAGTGCCTGTATGTCTAAGTGAATGGAAACTGAGATAAGAAAACTTGTGCACATAGAATAAAAAGATAATTATATATAGTGGCCCAGGAGATCTCTCTTTTGGAGGAAGCATCATGGATTCGACTTGCCCTATGGGGGCTATCAAAATCTTTAGGATACTCCATCATTAATCTAAACACTTTCAATTTATTGTTCCTTGGTTGACACCTGCGTAGTTAATGGGGACTGACAGTAAATCCTTTGCCAATATGCTTATCTTGGTTCAAACCCAGCGGAAACCAATATCAAGTTTACTGATCTGTAGGTATGATATATTCATGTCAATCTTTGTTTTGGATTAAGGTAATTATTTATGAAGTCACAATAAATAAAATATTCACCAGTTGAAAAAGTGACAAAAACCAGGATCCATGCATTAGCACGTGAAACATTTAGCAACAACAAATCATTTCAAAGCATAAACAATCATTTAAATGAACACTTCCTTATCTTGTGAAATACACCCGCATGATGACTAGACATACAATAACCATAATACAATCAAAGTCATCATTCATTTGCTGTGGCATGAATTTTCTAGCACGTTAAGATCATAAACCTCAAAATGAACTGCAGTTGTACTCTTCATGATCTTCATCCTTGAGATACGTTGTTTTTCTATTTCTTCCACAACCTCCATGGGAAGTAAGAAGTTGACAATATGGGATAGCCCAAGATCACAGACAAATACTTCACTATACAAATAATAAAATTTAAATTGATATTAGTAATATTTGTTTATGAAGCATAACTAAATAAAAGGGGGATTGATTAGAATAAGTCTCTCTTGAGTATTTAGTGAATTGTTGACAACGTGGTAAGTTTCCCCAGGCTGTTATCCTCAGACGATTTGTTTAATTACCCAACTTTCATGCTCTAAGAATAAGAGGCATGCAAAAGACATGGAAGATGGCTATTCTACATGAGCCTTACCATAGAACTATGTCCACTACGTTGAACCCATAAGATGATCCCCCATAAATGTTTATGCAATATTAACAAACATACTTCTTTTTATTGCTATCTATGACTATGTCCATATTTGTACACAGAAGAGTATGTGTTATTCTCCAATGTTCTTCATTCTCATAATAACTTGAATGAGTAAGCCTTGATCAGTATCAACAAACTAAAGAATATTAAGCAATTGATTAATGGAAAAGTTGAATTAGAAACAAAAACATTGATCCAATTGTTGCATGCCATGAACATCCAAGTAAGACTATCAAATAATGGGATGTGAGGGTCCCAAGACAAAGTTGTCTGCCATGACGAAGGTCTGTGCATGTTGCTCAACAACAATGAAATAATTAGTTAAGTGATGACGAAGAGTGAATTATTTTCCAAGTCATGATGAGAAGTTAGAGGAGTTCAATACAAGTGGGGAGGTTGAGTCTCAAGGGGAAGAAGGAAAGACATGGTCATCAAGGTCAATAAGCCGAAACTTATTGGGCATTCTTTGGGAAATTCTCCTCGAGACAATAGGCATTAGATCAATCCCTACCACTAATAGAGAAAGTAGAACCCTTAGTCTCCCTTGATGTAATCACTGGGCTTGGTCGTCATGACACCTTCAAATTTTTTGCCTATATTAAATAGCACAAGGTCCTAGTTATGGTCAACTGAAGTACATTAAAAATCCTAGATAGGAAATATGTTAAAACTAGAGCACAACATTAGAGATCGACATACCAAGACTTGAAAGTGTACTAATGATTATTAAAACTATGTCCGTATTTCTACACAAAAGAGTCTGTGTTATTCTCCAATGTTCTTCATTCTCATAATAACTTGAATGAGTAAGCCTTGATCAATATCAACAAACTAAAGAATATTAAGCAATTGATTAATGGCAAAGTTGAATTAGAAACAAAAACATTGTTCCAATTGTTAAATTCCATGAACATCCAAGTAAGACTATCAAATAATGGGATGTGAGGGTCCCAAGACAAAGTTCTCTGCCATGACGAAGGTCTATGCATATTGGTCAACAACAATGAAATAATTAGTTAAGTGAAGACGAAGAGTAAATTATTTTTTAAGTCATGATGAGAAGTTAGAGGAGTTCATTACAAGTGGGGAGGTTGAGTCTCAAGGGGAAGAAGGGAAGACATGGTCATCAAGGTCAATAAGCCGAAACCTATTGGCCACTCTTTGGGAAATTCTCCTCGAGACAATAGGCATTAGATCAATCCCTACCACTAATAGAGAAAGTAGAACCCTTAGTTTCCCTTAATGTAATCATTGGGCATGGTCGTCATGACACCTTCAAATTTTTTGCCTATATTAAATAGCACAAGGTCCTAGTTATGGTCAACCCTAGAAGTACATTAAAAATCCTAGATAGGAAATATGTTAAAACTAGAGCACAACATTAGAGATCGACATACCAAGACTTGACAGTGTACTAATGATTATTACAACTATGTCCATATTTCTACACAGAAGAGTATGTGTTATTCTCCAATGTTCTTCATTCTCATAATAACTTGAATGAGTAAGCCTTGATCAGTATCAACAAACTAAAGAATATTAAGCAATTGATTAATGGCAAAGTTGAATTAGAAACAAAAACATTGTTCCAATTGTTGCATGCCATGAACATCCAAGTAAAACTATCAAATAATGGGATGTGAGGGTCCCAAGACAAAGTTGTCTGCCATGATGAAGCTCTGTGCATGTTGCTCAACAACAATGAAATAATTAGTTAAGTGAAGACGAAGAGTAAATTATTTTTTAAGTCATGATGAGAAGTTAGAGGAGTTCATTACAAGTGGGGAGGTTGAGTCTCAAGGGGAAGAAGGGAAGACATGGTCATCAAGGTCAATAAGCCGAAACCTATTGGCCACTCTTTGGGAAATTCTCCTCGAGACAATAGGCATTAGATCAATCCCTACCACTAATAGAGAAAGTAGAACCCTTAGTTTCCCTTAATGTAATCATTGGGCATGGTCGTCATGACACCTTCAAATTTTTTGCCTATATTAAATAGCACAAGGTCCTAGTTATGGTCAACCCTAGAAGTACATTAAAAATCCTAGATAGGAAATATGTTAAAACTAGAGCACAACATTAGAGATCGACATACCAAGACTTGACAGTGTACTAATGATTATTACAACTATGTCCATATTTCTACACAGAAGAGTATGTGTTATTCTCCAATGTTCTTCATTCTCATAATAACTTGAATGAGTAAGCCTTGATCAGTATCAACAAACTAAAGAATATTAAGCAATTGATTAATGGCAAAGTTGAATTAGAAACAAAAACATTGTTCCAATTGTTGCATGCCATGAACATCCAAGTAAAACTATCAAATAATGGGATGTGAGGGTCCCAAGACAAAGTTGTCTGCCATGATGAAGCTCTGTGCATGTTGCTCAACAACAATGAAATAATTAGTTAAGTGAAGACGAAGAGTAAATTATTTTTTAAGTCATGATGAGAAGTTAGAGGAGTTCATTACAAGTGGGGACATTGAGTCTCAAGGGGAAGAAGGGAAGACATGGTTATCAAGGTCAATAAGTCGAAACCTATTGGGAACTCTTTGGGAAATTCTCCTCACGACAATAGGCATTAGATCAATCCCTACCACTAATAGAGAAAGTAGAACCCTTAGTCTCCCTTGATGTAATCATTGGGCTTGGTCATTATGACACCTTCAAATTTTTTGCCTATATTAAATAGCACAAGGTCCTAGTTATGGTCAACCCTAAAAGTACATTAAAAATCCTAGATAGGAAATATGTTAAAACTAGAGCATAACATTAGAGATCGACATACCAAGACTTGACAGTGTACTAATGATTATTACAACTAATTACTTTCACCTCTTTTTGCAGTGGGTTTCCTCCCGATAATCAGGTTTCCCCACTTCAATATGGTATCTATGGTGTCTTTAGTGTATTAATTCTATTTTCATAATATGTCATGTCCCCTCCCCTTTGATCCCACTGGAGGAGGGACATAGTGGCTTAGGGGACTCCCCGTAGGATATAGTTCCCAACCAAAGGGGAGTCGTGGGGCCTTAATGGACGGAAAGAGGAAAGTGGTTGGTCTAAATGTGTTCATGGGGCAAAAGCAAGGGGGTAAAAGACCCTAACTTAAGGGATAAGCTACCATTGGGTGAAGAAAAAGGTAAAAAGACCTCAACTTGAGGGGTAAGCCACCTAAAACAAGGAGGCAAACTAAAAGACAAATCTATATAAGGAGGAGGAGGTTCATTTGAAGAACACACAAGGATTAATTTAGAGTTCTCTCTTCTGTATTTTGGAGGCGGTTGCCTTGGTCCGTTTGGGACGGGTTGTTTAACCCTTATTTCTGTTGAGTTTCGTGTAGAAATCTAATGACAAAATCAGCAAGCTAATATTCTGTCATACACTTAGCAACCTAGAGATAATTGTCTTGCATGAACTCTGAAATGTTTAAAACCCACATTCAGAAATTACCATAAGCAGAAATGCACATTGCTAAGTAATTATGCAGCGGAATAAACACAATGAACAACATTCAATCAACCATGAATAACTCAAAAATTTAGGTAAATGCCAGGGAAAACCCCAATGTGGGGAAACCCAATGAGAGAGAGAGAGATCTTATTGTTCAGCTTCAGGAAAGTACATATCAGCAGAAATTTTTCTCTAGGCTGGAAATTGTGGTGTTGTGAAATATTTTGTAATTACTGTAGATTGGGGCAAGACAAACCCCATGGTGAAGTCTCCAACTGAATAGTCAAGATCTGCCCCTGAGGGGTTTTCAACGGAAGCGAAATCTGCAGCAGTCAACTGAGGTCAAGGACAACATACAAAGGTTGGAAAGATGAAGACAAAGAAGGAGCTCATGGCTGAAATCAAGGGGGAACTAGTGGTAGGAAAGTACAGGCCCTATTATTTGAAGTATCTAGCACTGGGTAAAGAGTTATGTTCAGCTATGTCTTTGTGAGACTATTGCACTATCAAGTATGGAAGTTGGCCCGAAGATTTAGATGAGGATCCCTTCAATGGCACAAGACGAAGATTGAAGGAAGAAAAGCAAGAAGTACGGTTGGAGTTGGCACGAGCACATTCCTATGTGGAGGAGCATGCATCTAGCCATGACGAGAAGGTGAGCAGAGAGGAGGACCAAGCACTGGTCCATGATGAGATCATTGATACTGGCATGTTGATGGGGTTTGTCATCGGTACTAATCATGAGGGGGCAACGTCTTGTCCCACCTATGATGACTATGAGGATGACGACACAGCAGCACCTTGTGCACCATTAGCATTGTCCTATGAGGTCCATGACACCGGCACCTATGACAGACAGGTTGATGGCACATACATTGAGGATGCTTATGATGACAAGGGTGTGTTATCACCCATCTATGATGAGCATTCAGCATCCAAGATGACTCTCGACCTTATGAGGATGATGATTATGATATGGGCATGAGGATACCCACATATGATGGAGGATGGATGTTTGAGAGATTGCCCGGGACATGGGTCCTTCTTCACAGGAGCCATGTGTGGAGGACAATGTCACGCATGAGTCCCATCATAGCATTGTATCGCCTAGTGCATCAAGTGATGATGATGAGGAGAGCACTCTTACAAATGATGGTCTAGACCATTTGGATGCGGTTGGACAGAGACCATTAGCACTGCGTGACTTGGAGGATCGCTTGGGGGTGACCGAGGATCGAATCACACAGGTCTTGACCAAGAGTGATGGAGCTCATACATTCATTGTGGATATGATGTAGAGAGCTCAGATAGGGGAGAGACAAAGTGGAGTGGTCGGTGGAGTCACTAGTGTTCACTTACGCATCGGCAAAAAAGCACTAGAGCAGCTTGAGTTAGACTACTTAAGTTGTTTATGGATAGGAACCTTGCTCTCAAGTTTGTTGAGGACAAGGAAGGACAAGTTGATGTTGAAATATTGTAACTGCAAAGAGTATTCTAATTATTATTGATGTATTATTCATTAGATCAATCCCCTTTTGCGGATTGATCATGCCAGGGATTGTAAATGGCCAAATCCCCTTTTGCGGATTGATCATGCCAGGGATTGTAAATGGCCAAATCCCCTTTTGCGGATTGGTCAAACCCTAATTGTAATAGGCAGAATAAGAAGTCGGCCCCATAATATATTAAAGGTGGTTATAACCACCCAGAATAAGAAGTTGGCCCTGCCAGTGAAAAGACACCTCCGTCCTCATGTGCCAGATTGTATAAATAAAGAGGCTAGCGCCACACACACATTTGTTCATCAGAGCACAAGTTTGGAGCTGCAGTTGGAGAAGAAAGAAGAGAGAGAGAGGCACATTCTTGGGAGAGGACTTTTTGTATTTGTTTGAGTTATCTCTTGGCATTGTATTGGCTATCTATATTAAGGAAGTTTTTGCTGGGCTTTCTTCCCCATGAGGGTTTCCCGAGATAAATGATGTGTCTCTTGCGATTGTGTATTTCTCAGTGATCCTATCTATGCTATGATTATCTAGTGAAATGAAAAGAAACCTAATAATAGTTTAAACCTTAACATGGTTTCAGAGCTAAGCTGAAGAGAGCATCTCTCAAAAGAGAAAGTGAAAAACGTCATTGTTGTCGTACATGCAAATTAGGGCTTTTTATGGAAGAAGTATTTCAGCCCCAAAACCATCTAGAAAAGTGCGCCCTTCCTCAAGGATCACTTTGGCATCCTCAATGCAACTTTTCAGTGGCTAGATCTCTCGGAAATTGAAACCCTAGTTTTCACAAAGTACCAAAAGTACCAGAAAACCAGAGTACCAGAAGTACCGGAGTACCAAAAGTACCGGAAGCACCAGTCCAAAAATTCATTGAGGCTCTTGTTATTCATTATTAAAGTCATGAAAAAGGGAGGATTTTCACTGTATTGGACCTTGAAGTGATCGGCTTGCAACATGATAGGAGGGTCCATGGGTCCATCTGATTCTTGGAAGAAATTGTCAAAACGTTTTTTGATAGATGGGACCTTAATGACTTCCTTCAGGGGGATAGTTACATGCATCTTGGATAGTGCCCCCTCAAAATCAAAGTTCAAGTTAGCCCCTTCATTCTTGGACGTCTTGGGAAGAAGTACGTCCAGTGGGGGTTTTGTTTGGTCAGTGGCAGGTTGGTTCATCTTTTTTCTCCCATATTGGAACTCTTGTTTCTTTAGTTTTTCTCTTGATTCCTGGTCTAGGTTGTTTATTACCTCCATTCTGGCTGACCTGGTTGCTTCTCTCATCGCCTCTTGATGTTCTTTAGTGGTGATATTTATCTGAGGGCCTTCCATGAGATGGCCTATATTGTTCACTTGTTGATGGCCATTATTATTGTAAGGAAATTCATGCTCCCAATGTACTTCACTGCATTCTAGGCACCAAGGGTTTTCATCGACAACGTTTGTAGGGGCTAAGTTCTTTGGAACTTCTTGCTCATTCTTTGGTTTATAAAATTGGTTCCCCTTTTGAAATTGCCCTTTGTACGGGACCCTGGGTGCTTGGCTCTGGGATCTTTCCAAGTTGACGATCCTACTCATCATTTTCTCTTGATTTTTTATGATACCATTCATGGAAGCTTGTAACTTTGCTATACTGGTGCAAAGGTCTGAGGTAGGTTCGACATTGTGGACTAACTTTGGTTTGGTGTCCATTTTCCCCCCTTGGATTTGCGAAAGGCTCAATCTTAGATGAAAGGAGGTTTCCCTCAATTTTGGTAGCGAGCTCTTGGGCTTCTTAGATGGATTGGGGGTTTTTGTCCCTGAGAAGATACCCCGATTGGCCATTAAAGGACTTGGTGTAGATATGGACAAGGTAATCACCATTCGGATGATGGCTCGCAGGGATCTTTTGCAACAAAGTCTCAAACCTAGTGTGGAACTCCCGAATAGATTCATTTTCATGTTTGCAAAGGGAATTCAGTCGGGTAAGAAGCATGTTTGGATCTTCTTTGATGCTCCATCTTTTGAGGAAAGCTTCTTCTAGTTTGTCCATGGTTTTAATGCCACCATCAGGAAGGCTTAGGTACCAACGCCTTGAAGCATCATAGAGGGTAGCGGAGAACGACTTCATGACTAAGTCTTCAACATCATCACTAACGGGATGAAGCTGAAAAAATGCCCAAAAGTTGCCCATGTGCTCTTCGGCACTGATTGCATCGGTACCGGTAAATTTAGGCAACCACTTTTCATACTTGGGTGGCATTTGCCTAGGATAACCTGGTATGGCTGACATGTCTAGTGGTTTGAAAAGAGTAGATGACCATTGTCTTTGATTGTTGGTTGGGTTCGTTATAATGGTTTTCAAAGGAAGACTCTTTCCGAAAAGTGATTTTACAACAGGAGAGTTCTTGGGAGGCTTCCTTCTGAAAGATAAAGGAGGATTATTGAACCTCTTTGTGGTTTGTGGAGTTGCCAGATAGTTTACCTGAAACTATCAAAAAAAAGGGAAAACACCCTGTTATCGCTCAGTTTGTAGGAAAGGTTTAAGTAGCTAGAAGGCAAGGCTCAAACTGGCGTAACAGGAGCTTCCCCACCCACTGTCACCTCGATGGGGAGCTCTTTCTATTCAGGGTGGCTAATCCCAAGGGAGACGTCCCTANTATCTTTAACACATATGAGCAATATTAAATGTAATTATTTATGAATTCAATGATTGCCAATAAAGACAAAACGATTATAATACTTCTTCAATAAGTACAAAATGATACTTGCATTCAATGTATAAAATCAATCTTTATTATATCACAATGCAATAAATGTGCTCATACACCAATATTGTTGCTGCGTCACTATCCAGATTTAGGGTGACGTCAGCCCTACTTATTTGGTCAATTTTGAAGACAATGAGAAGAACGTTTTGTCGATTAAACTTATGAATATGATCAATAACTCAAAGTCTATTAAATAGATGACTATACCACAACGTTTTAAAGCCAAACAAGGGTTTAAAAAAGTATGACGTCACCTTAGGGTTAGGGTAGGTTAGCTAGACAAAGAGGTGAACGTTTTGCTAAATTGACAAATGAAATTGCTTAATACCTCTATGGCTATCAAGGGATGAGTCAGCCGCAACTTTTAGTCCAAACGAAAGTTCAAATATGGCAAGACGTCATCAACAATTAGGGTTAGTTCAAACGCTAGGGTTAGTAGGGTTTCAAGTTCAGAGGGTTTTGAAAGATTGTTTTGAGAACTAAGAGCTCAATGCTTTAGGTTTAGACTAGTGCCTTGGGTTAATGGAGTCAAATGGAGAAAGGCTAATGGCTTGAAAAGATTTAAACCTAAGGACGGGAGGGTTAGGTTTAATGGTGCTGCAATGGCAGGGCCACCAAATCAAAACCCTAAGGGGAAAAGGCTCATTCCGGTGTAGCTAAAGCTAGGCCTCATGCTCCTCCCTCTTTCCTTAAGACTCTTTGGCAAAACGGCTAGCTATAAAACA
>SNQJ01S0032604.1:106115-129794 GCA_010110895.2 Picea sitchensis
CGGGATAAATGATGTGTCTCTTGTGATTGTGTATTTCTCAGTGATCCTATCTATGCTATGGTTATCTAGTGAAATGAAAAGAAACCTAATAATAGCTTAAACCTTAATAGTTGAGGAGCTACATTATCAGCTAAGCTTGGTATGCTCTTCACCACTTATAGTAGAGACTCCATAAGATTTGGCAGCCATGATACAAGAAGAATAAGTGTCACACATGATATGAGGGAGGAACCTCTCATGACGAGTTCGGAGGAGGAGCATTCCGAGTTGCAAGGGCTCAGGGGAAGCCATGACTCCAAAAGTTTGCATTGCTCTCTTAGGGATCATGAGCCCTTTATTTTGGAGAGCACATTAGAGGCTCAGGAGATAGTTGAGCACCTTCCTCGTGGACCAACCCGCGAGGAAGCATATGTGTCCATGGATTGGGTGGACAGTACATGGTAGGTATGGACACACTTTGGGATACAGACACAGCGATCATCAGCAGAGTGTTGGGTTTAGTAGCGCGCACAGGACACCAAATGGTACAAGGGGACATAGTGGTGTACGACAGTATGCAGGGGTCTTCATTGGCACACAATAGTGGGCAGTCGAGATTTGGAGCATTTCCACGAGGGAGACCTCCAAACAGAGGCCTCGAGCACACCCTTGATTTGAGGTTACCTAAGATCGAAGAGTGGATGGGTGGGCCTTAGGGAGAACCATACACCTTGATAGTCGAGCTTCGACGAAGATGCCAGCAGATGAGGATCAGGGAGTCGAATACTTACAAGTCTGTTCCCAGATATCATCAGGGGATCTTGGTCATGCCCTTGGGTTTGACCAACACATTAGTCACCCTCCAGTCTTGCAAGAAGTTGTCGAGGCATCTTTCATTGTGGTTTGATGCCCTCTGTAGGACATGGGAGGATTACCAGAGCCAGTTGGGTGAGACAGGTAGCCTCTTAGCAGCGACAGAGTCCATCCATTGGGGTCTGTTGATAAAGGTACAGGGTGCATCGTGGGAGTCTGAGATTCTATTGGAGTTGTGCACAGAGTTTTCAGCAGCAGACATTGGGAGTAGTAAACTTCCAATGAGGTGGTGGGATTCGGGCATTCATCAGGGCAATAAGTTGCTTAGGATGAGATTGACGACTAACAGAACTGAAGTAGTGATGGATCTGCATCGTGATGGGGATGAGGTGAGAGATGTGGAGTTTTGTTTTTCCCCATGATACCCAGGATCGAGGATAGCCACGGATTGACAAGCGTTGACTTCACTGAGATGTCTTGGCCAGGGATGGTCCATGATAAGGAGTTCCAGGAGAGGAGAGTACAGTCTGAGCATGGTGGTCAGACAGTGGTGATTGGAGGGATGCATCATCAACACGATGGTTCTCTCGACGATTGGCATGGGACCCTGGCATTGGAGTTGTTGACAGGTCAACAGTCAACACCGATGGGACTGCTAGTTTGCTATCTTCGGAGTTTACTCTTGGAGTGCATAGGATTAATAGCTTGGAGGAGCAGTCTTCTGAGGAGTTCACCGAGCCTCGACAGTTTATGATTGCTTGGCTTGTCAGGGATAGTCTGGCAATTTCTTCTATCTGGATATCAGTGAAGAAAATAAAATCTAGTAGAGGAAAAGGCACCCCCACCATAAGATAAGGTCCTGAAAGGCCAACCCAACGGGTTAAAATTAGCAGGAAGATATGAAATTGGAGCGATGGGAAATTTTTGAGGGGGATAAATATAGCAAAAGATATGGTCAACCCAGTAAGTAAGATCCTGGCCTTTTATTCCTATTATTTCCTTGGCCCCTCAAAGAGCTCCACGAAGGGATGGATTCAGTCAGGACCAACCGAAACCAGTTAGGCCGGAACCCAAGCTAGCCAAATTATATATAAGCTAGTCTATGAGCATATATATATGCTCAGGAAGTGGCTATCCCCACCCCAAGCCTTATTATCTATCTCCTTGGCCTTGGCCGGCATTCGTGTAAAGTAATCAACATTGGCATTTTATATCTTTGTCTCTATCTCTATCTACGAGAGATATTCTGGTACTATCAATTATGAGAGCAAAGACCTTTCTTTGCCAAGGAGATAAGTCAATATGCACTTATTTATCTCCCTAGCATCAATTCTCTTGACAACCTAATGCTAAAGCGTAATCACATAGATAATAGCAGCATTGTCGCTCGAAGGATTGACCTTCCCATCTAGCCAACTCTTTATCACAACCCTGCACAGGGCAGATCAGTGCTACGAGTAGAGGATGATTCGCATCACATAGGGTAGTTAGGGACCCCGGTGACTTCACCACTTATGAGCAGGTCCGAGAGAGTTTCGCATGGAGGGACTTCGTGGACGTTGTGTCAAGACATATGGGGGAGTGTACGACTTGGAAGCAATGCAGGTCGAGGCACACTCTTCAGGCTGGGTTGATACAACCCTTGCAAATTCTAGGAGAAGGATGGGAGAGCATGTGGACAGATTGCATCACAGACTCACTGAGGGTGCAAAGCATATTGATTGACCAACTAGCAGAGCTCACGCACTTTCTAGTGATCTCATGGAAGTATGGGGCAGCACAGATGATAGAGCTACCTCCTTGGCAGAGGCTATTCAAATCAACGGGCACAGGATTGACTCCCAGCATTAGCGATTACCTTCAGACGATTGGTCGGGCAGTGGTGGGGGACCGACGAACTGAGAGGTATTTGCATGACTACATGAGGTCATGGATTGAGTGGTTACATTTGGGAAAGCATTGTCGCGATACCACTCATGATACCTTACAAACCACCCAGGATCGACAAAGCAGGTATGTAGACAGGCACAAGGTGGAGCACAGATTTGAGATCGGAGATGTGGTGTACTTGAGGGTGCAACCACTTAGACCGTCTCCATGGAGGAGAGGTGGCGTTAAGAGGATAAGGTCACGCCTTTTTGGTCCCTTCAGGGAGCTATAGAGAGATGGAGAGGTAGCTTACGAGTTGGAGTTGTCAGCGGGTAGTCAATGTCATAGTGTTTACCATGTGTCGTGCCTCCAGAGGACGTGGGGACCACAAGTTACTACTTCTAATGAGTTACCGCCAACAGATGAGAGGGGACGGATGTTGTTGACTCTAGAGGAAATTATGGATGTCTGAGAGAAGAGACTGAGGAGTAGAGTGATCAAAGAGTACCATGTCAGGTGGAGAGATTTGTCAGTAGACGATGCCACGTGGGAGAATGAGCATATTTTGCAACATATTGGTTTGCGGTTGCTTGAGGACAAGCAATCTCGGGAAGGGAGAATTGTCATGTCCCCTCCCCTTTGATACCACCGGAGGAGGGACATAGTGGCTTAGGGGGCTCCCTGTAGGCCATAGTCCCCAACCAAAGGGGAGTTGTGGGGCCTTAATGGACACAAAGAGGAAAGCGGCTGGTCTAAATGAGTTCATGGGGCAAAAGCAAGGGGGTTAAAGACCCTAACTTAAGGGATAAGCTACCATTGGGTGAAGAAAAGGGTAAAAAGACCTTAACTTGAGGGGTAAGCCACCTAAAACAAGGAGGCAAGCTAAAAGACAAATCTATATAAGGAGGAGGAGGTTCATTTGAAGAACACAAAAGGACTAATTTGGAGTTCTCTCTTCTGTTTTTTGGAGGCGGTTGCCTCAGTCCCTTTGGGGGGGGTTGTTTAACCCTTATTTCTGTTGAGTTTTGGTGGTGCCAAGGGCTCACCCTAGCTCAACCCTGGAGCAGTCTGCCCTATTATCTGTCAGCCATTTTTGTAGGCTTCATACCTTGACTGTTCTGAGCTTGGAGACGATTCGTTGTGGAGGTTGAGGGTCACAGTTGCAGCCAGGGAAGGACCAAGCCCTAATCTGGGCCTATTGAAGGGAGCCGAACCAGTTACAGTGTATCTGGGATAGGGCCGAACCCCTCAACTGTATATCTCAGCCTGTGAAGGAGGGCCGCACCCTATTCTTTCTAGGACGAGGGTTTGAAAGGGATCACAGCTAGACATTGGACAGGCCGAAGGTTCCTTACCAGTGACTGAAGCTGCCACTGAAGGTTGGAGAAGCCAAGAAGAAGGGTCAAGCCCCATATTGCTGCTAAGGGAGCCCAGGTTTATCTGTTTATGGCTGTAGTAGAGACTAGGGTTAGCTCTGATAAATTTCTGTTACAAAACTAAAACTACTGTTATAATCGCAACAATCTGCTGGTTATTGTAGTCTGTGACAGCAGCCCTTAGAGGGGGATTTATTGCTGGTTCGATACTCTTACTGTCGGACACTGTCCCTTGCTGGTTTGTATACTGTTTTGGGATAGTGTTTACTGCTGATTTGGATACTGTTTGAATAATGTTACTGATTGTTTAATATCACTAATATCAGATACTGTATGGTACAATTTATGCCGATGTTATGGTACATAAGTATTGATTCTGTCCTAGAATTGGTTGGATATAACTGCTTACTGTTTGTGGGTGAAATTACTGGTTGGAAGATTGCCCAAGCAGCTTACTTGCAATTGACCTAAGCCCTTTTCCAAGCCCTAAAACCCTAAGGATATTACATAATCTTAAAACATGGTTAAGGTAAGTAATAGTCAAATATGGGATCTGTGTTGTTGGTTAAATCAATCGACTTAGTATTGTAACATCAGATTTGCATCCATTGGCTATTGGTTGGTTGAGTTTTCTTCTACCGAGTTATTGCATTCTGTTAAGATAGGTTATCATTGAATCTTTAAGATGTGCTATCGCAGCTATCTACCTTATGTTATTGGGGTTTTGATTTGACCATGTTTTGAAGATATACTGATAATTAGTTAATCATTTTAATCTGATAATCTCTGATGTGTTAGCGATAGAAAAGTAGACATATTGCAAGCTAAACTCACTTGATTCGAAGGTCATTTTGGTGTTGTCTAAATGTTTTAATGGTTGGTGGTTGTTTTAGACTCGACAACATTATATATGTGGTAATCTTCTTGAATGCATATCAAGAATTCTTTGCATCAATAACATTTATAATTTATTTATTTATTAATTTATTTGTCCTTTATTTATTCGCATTCTTTGGGAGAGCCATTTGCTTGCAAATTGAAGAGCACATTCACATATTTTTATACCCAATCAGATTGGCATTGTATAATAATAAACCCCACGGCTCCAAGGCTGAAGGACAAGGACCCTACATAGAACCATGCTCATTTATGGCAATAGTAAAAGTTGTGTACAACATCTAAAGAAATTAATTAAGGGACACATGGGCTCAAATGCAATTAGAACATGTTTCAAGAAATGTCAAAGGCCACCCAAAGTTATATGATCTAAAGAATCAAATGGGAGTAGCCAATGGTAACATTAGTGACATGAAAAAATGGGGTTAAGCCAAAGAAAATTTTTGAGATTTCTGGAAGTAGTCATGGAAACCCATGGGTTGAAGGCTCTGTCACTTCCTCAGGGGTGATAACTTTTTGGATACCCTAGCAAGGGTGTCATGTTGCTGCTTGCATGAGATGTCATGCTCATATTCACTAAATCCAAACAGATTTCCCCTTGATCTCCACCAGATTCATGATCGTGCTAGCTCAATTGTGGTGTAGCTCACTTTCATCCCCGTTCTTCAGACAACAGATGCATCGTGGCATGGTATGGTTCTAGTATGGCTCTCAGTTGCTTCATTTGATATTGCATGTATCAATACCGATTTGGACATGATGATATAACTTCTTAGCTTGTCGTGAAGTGGTAAACACCTAGCGATCGTCTTTTAGCACTTCATAATGTAATATGGTTCTATTACTTGCCTCGTAGTACCTTGGGGAACATGTTTTCTTTTACAAATGTGTCATCTTTTGGGTTAACTTGTACCACTAGGTGTCTAGGCTAGATAGTGTTATCCATATCCCAACCATACGAACCACTTTCCACCTCCCCAGTATTATTCATTCCATCCACATAAAAATATCGTCCTGGTCATGTACAATTTCTCAAAGGACAAAAGGAAAGGTCAAATTTAAAGCCTGAAATAAATGAAACCACTAAGGCTGAGAGGCGAAGAGCCAAAGTTAAAAGCCAAATACTAACCTTGAGCAATGCCCCTCCCTATCAAGACAATGCCCCTAGTCCACGGTTGTAGGCTACGGGGGAGCGCCACCCCCCCGCCCCGCGCTCAATCTCGCTCCCGAAGCGCGCTCCTAAAGGGACCTTTCATGTCTTCTTCAATCTCGCTCCCGAAGCGCGCTCCTAAAGGGACCTTTCATGTCTTCTCGGTCTTCAGGAAGCAACGATCATGTTTAGGAGGATGAAGATGAGTCTTCGTTTACATATAGTAGCCCCCTTCAGAGATGGATTGATTGAGCTTGTGGCTATCACTTCAAGTAGGATTCCTTGCATGATCAGAGTTGCAGATATTCTTTCCAGCAGGATTTTCTCCCTCCCACCCATCTCCATGATTTTCAATTCACGAATGATTATATATCTATTTATGCTCATGATCAATACGTGCTTGACTTATCTCTGTTATTTTACATAATCAAGCACAGGGGGAGATACTTTGATGGGATGATCAACTGGTTGCACTAGTTATATGACTTCACCTGACATCATCTATTGCTTGATCTCCAGGGCACCAAGGACCCCAGGCACAGGTCCACCAGGAGATGTTGTGGTTCTCATGCACTCTATGGCAAGAACATGTCCCCAAGTAGGAGCCAGATGTTATCCCCATTTTGTGGGATAACTAAGGAGATTATGTCTCGAGGCCCTCAGGTTGCAGATATGGAGTGTCGAGAGACCACATGACTATCAGTATCCACTTGCATTGATGAAGACCCTTCTCACCACCAAAGAGGTCATAGATTTCCAGATGGCATCCACCATGTAAAATTTCAGACCCCAACCCGGTTTCACTCTCGTTGATTTTTCAGCGAATGTTTAATGCCCAAACCCAGTTTTATGACAGCCAATTAAACAGCATAAAATAAATTTTTCAGAACTAAAACATGAGGATTCTGAACATCGTTTAACGCAGAAATAAAATATATCAGCAGCACATAAAACTCAGAAAATAACACGGTGATTTTTGGTCTAACAGAGACCCTGGAAAAACCCACAAGGGGAAAACCAGTGAGAGAGGGAGTTTTTATTATTTGTGAGCTTCAGAGAAATTCTTTTATAGCATATTCATCTTTAACAGTCTATATGCAAAGACTCCTTATGAACAGTCTGGAATAAGCTCCTTGATTTCTATCCCAGAAATTCGTACACTGTACGGTGGTCCCAACATTAAATGTTATACGGACTATCTCGAAATTTGTGCCAAAATTTATGCAAAGACTGTATGGAATACCCAGCAGGAAAATACCTTGAAACTCGTGCCAACCTCCTCGAAAAATGTGCCCAGAATTTCGAGATTATACGGCCCTTGAAAACTATGCAACTCCGTACGGACTGTGCGTATTTTCTCTCCTAGAAATCCTTGCATAGTAGGATGCTCGATTTCTGTGCCAATAAATGCAGTGTGGCTGCCTTGGGATGCGTGCCAACACTCTCAATATTTGTTATTGTTGTCCTCCTCGATTTATGTGCACATTAACAGTTGTATGGCATCCACAAATCCGTACTGTACGAACTGTATTAACTGTTGTCTGCTGCCTTGAAGTGTGTGATATCTCCCAGCCTTGAAATGCGTGCCAAAGCTCTGCCAATGTCTTCTCTCTTTCACAAGCTCGACCTCCTCCTCTTGCTCTCTCAAAAAATGATGAATCAACCCTAGCTTGGGTGTGCCCTACTACCCTAGTCGACCTCATGGTGGTAGGTGAAGAGTTTCATAATCCAACAATTGAGATTGGATTAGATTAGTGTATGAGATTGAGTGTCTCTTCACTCATCCCCTCACTTAAGTCATAAAGTCACCATTTAATTTGCATCTCACAAATTAAATGACTAGGGGTCCACATTAGGCACTTTCTCACCCCTTAGGCACCTAGGTGATGAGAAACACTTTCCTAGGTACTTTTCAATTATTTTTAACACTCCCTCTTACCGAGGAAAGTGTTACTCACCACTCCAAGCTTGTCCCTAAAAAATACAAACTTGCCTCTGCCAATTGCTTTAGTGAGTATGTCTACAACCTGCTCTTCTGTAGATATGTATTGTAGCTCCACTGCTCATCTCTGAACATAGTCACGGATGAAGTGATAACGAATCTCGATATGCTTAGATCTATCATGAAAAACTGGATTCTCCGAGAATTTAATGCAACTCTGATTATCACAGTAAATCAAGGTACGTGTCAACTGCACAACAAACAATCCCACCAGCAACTTGCGAAGCCAAAGGGCCTCACAACTGGCATGACTGGCAGCCATATGCTCAGCCTCTGCAAAACTCAATGCCACTGACTTTTTCTTCCGACAGAACCAAGACACAACTCCTGAGCCCAATCCAAAACAACAACCTGAAGTACTCTTCCGGTCACTGACACATCCTGCTCAATCTGAATCTGTATAGCCAACCAGACGAACTCCATCTCCTCTCTGATAGTCCAGACCATAATCTATCGTACCACAAAGATACCTAAGCACATGTTTTGTTGCCACCCAGTGCACTCTCCTAGGCTCCACCATGAACTGACAAAGAGTGTTGACAACAAAACAAATATCTGGCCTGGTATTGACCAAATACATCAAAGGCCAGATCAACTGACGATATAAAGTGGAATCCACCAACTGTGACTCAGAAGCATGAAGCGTCATCCAGTTGGTAATCATGGGAGTGGTCATGGGCCTACAATCCTCCATCTGAAATCTCCTCAAAATATCACACACATACTTCCCCTATCCCAGGAAGATGTGTCCAGGCTCCTTTCAAACCTCCAATCCCAAAAAATAGTGCTTCAGTCCAATATCATTCATCTCAAACTCTGAAGCAAGGCTCTCCTTGCAGCCATTGATGAGTCTATGTGCACCTGTAATGAAAATATCATCCACATATAGCAAGTGAATGAGAGGATGCTCTCCAACCACAATGTAGTATAGGTTGGGATCTGCCTCACTCTTCTCAAAGCCCAACTGCTGCAAATAGGCATCAATCCTCGAACACCAAGCTCTGGGAGCTTGTTTCAACCCATACAATGCCTTCTTCAATCCACACACATGAGACTCTCTCCCATGCACCTCAAAGCCCAATGGTTTCTCAATATACACCTCCTCCTGTATAACACCATTCAGAAATGCGGTCTTCACATCCATCTAGTGGATCTTCCAACCCATCTCTGCTGCAATGGAAATCACTGACCTGATTGAGGTATATCTAGAAACCGGCGCAAAGGTCTCATCATAATCAACTCCCTCAACCTGTGAGAACCCCCAAGCCACAAAGCGATCTTTGTACTTCTCAATACTACCATCTGCAGCATGCTTGAGTTTATAGAGCCACCTGGAAGTCGCCACTGACTTCCCCTCAGGTCTAGGAACAACTTCCCAGACATCATTCTTCATGATGGAATTGTACTCTTCCATCATGGCATCTCTCCAAACCTGTCTACTAGTAGCCTCCTCAAAAGTGGAAGGCTCAGACTCCCAAATACTGCTCACCATTGCGATGTAGCTGCAAAACCTCTCGAGA
Organism: Picea sitchensis; assembly: GCA_010110895.2. Lineage (NCBI taxonomy): Eukaryota > Viridiplantae > Streptophyta > Pinopsida > Pinales > Pinaceae > Picea > Picea sitchensis. The sequence goes on from SNQJ01S0032604.1 coordinate 115,722, forward strand.
GGTTTACTCTCCCTCACAACCTGTCTGGGATTCCCCACTGAACCCTGTGCCTCCCTCAAAGTATCCTGAAGCCACTTGGGCTTCCTCCTCTCTGAAGTAGTGTCCCGTGGAGGGGACTCTCCCTGCTCAACCCCATCTCCTAAAGACTGTGATCCTGAAGCAGACTATGAGTACTCGATCCTAAAACCTATGGACCAGTAACCTACGATCCTAAAATCTGTGGCCCTGTCACCTGTGGACCAGTCATCACCGAAACTGGTGGCCCCGAACTCTATGTCACTGTAGTCTACTACGGACTCACCTAAATCTAAGGTGAAGACTGGTCACCCCTCTCTGTCCCTCGTGACTTCCTAAAGGTTCTGTCCTCCTCAAATCTCACGTCCCTCCCCAAACTATCTTCCTCAAGGAAGGAAGGTATATACGAAAAGCCTTTGTAGTCTCGCTATACCCAACAAAGATCCCTCTCTCTGTCGTGGGCTCTAGATTTGTCCTCTTCTCAGAAGGGACATGTGAATATGTGATGCACCCAAAAATCCGAAAGTGCCCCACCTAAGGCTTCTTCCCAAAAAAATTCTCCTCGGGATTCGTACTCCCCACTGCCCTGTGTGGACTCCTGTTCTGCAAATAAACTACAGGGTAGCATGCCTCAGCCCAAAGAAATAGTGGCAGCCCCTTATCATGTAGCATGTCTCTCGCAGCCCCAACTATGGCCCTGTTATTCCTCTCAGCAACCCCATTCTGTTGTGGGTTGTAAGGAACAGTCAACTCTCTCCTGATGCCCTCTCCTGCACAAAATTCTATGAAGTCCTTGGAGGTATACTCACCTCCATTGTCTGTCCTCAGAACTCTGATTTTCTTCCTTGTCTGGTTCTCCACGAGAGCTTTGAACTCTTGGAACCGATTGAAGACCTGTCCTTTGGTCTTTATGAAGAAAATCCAAAACTTCCGTGAGAAGTCATCAATGAATATAACATAGTATAAACAACCAATCAACGATGCCGAAGACATCGGGCCACATACATCTGAATGAATAAGATCAAGGATACCTGCTGCTCTACTGTCATTGTTAGGAAAAGCAGTCTTGGTGTACTTTCCCAAAGCACACCCCTTGCACAACTCCTGCTGCTCTGTACTGAAATCTGGAACTCCAGTCACAATCTCCCTCAGTACCCTCAAAGCCCCATGGTGCAAATGTGCCATCCTCCTATGCCATAGCTCACATAGGTCACTGTTGTTGGTAGAATGAAACAATGCTCTTCCTGGCTAGAACATAAGTTTATGCAGCTTCTCATGTCTAGTCCCAATCACTTTGGTCGAAGTGATACTAGACCCCTTGGGGAAAAGGAGCATCTGCCCATCACGGAACAACACCTCATAGCCCCTCTTCTGAATAGCAGAAACCGAAACTAAGTTCTTCTTCAAGCCCGGAACATATAGGACCTCTCTCAACAACATGGGAGGCAAAGACTCCCTCTGAAATGATAAAGTCCCACAACTAACTGCCTTGACCACCCGGTCATCTCCAACCACCACCTCAACATCACCAATCTCAGTAAGATCTGTTAAGTGCTCACGAACCCCTGTCATATGGCGGGAGGCACCACTGTCAATATACCACATATCTGAATGAGTGGTCCTCATGGAAAGGCACACAACTAAGGAAAACTCCTTATCAAACTTGGCTAAGAACTCCTCCACCGATGTTGAAGCTGTTGTTTCTTTCTTCTTCTTGTTCAGACACTAACTTGCATAGTGCCCAAACTTGTGGCATGCAAAGCACTTAACTTTGCTCATGTCCTTTTTCCCTTCACCCTTCGGTTTGTTTCCTCCCTTAGGATGCTTTTTAATCTTCTTCTTGTTGTTGGGAGCAAGAGTCACATTCTCCTCATCATGACCTGTAGATGAACTGCCATGTACATAACCTCTCTGGGTCTCCTCCTGAACAAAGTCATCCCAAAGACGTTCTCAATTGGGAAGCTTCTCCCTAGCCACAATGCCCTCAACAAAAACAACCCATTGTTTGGAAACTCCATTCAATGCTGTCCTCACAAGCTCACTATCAACTATGGCCTCCCCAACAGCTCCAAGCTCATCTCTCACCTATGTCAACCTGGTAAGATATGTGACCACATTTTCAGCCTTGGTCATTTTAATGCTCTTCAGTTTTTCCCTCAAAACCATCTTCCGGTTTTCATTTGTACTCTGGTACAACTTCGTCAAAGACTCCCACATCTCATAGGCATTTGTCTTCCCCGTCAAGTGAGGAATCAAATGGTCCTTGATAGCAACAAGAACAATCCTCTTAGCCTTGATACTCTTCTTAGTGTATGTTGCAAAAAGAGTAGCATCAGTAGATACAACCACAGGATGTGTTGTGGTATTTTCAAAAATGTCCCACAACTCATTTTCTTGCAACAGCAAGATCATCCTCTCTTTCCAAGCACCAAAGTTTGTTGCCCCATCAAGTCTGTCCTCAACTCTCAAACCTGTAGCGATTGACCCCTTTCTGCTGAAAATGAAAAATTCAAAGTTTTGTCCGGTGAAGTGACTGTTGTCCCAATTTTCTGACTTGCTGAAATATTTTTGCTTTTCTTTAACTCAACTCTGATATCATGTAAAATTTCAGACCCCAAACCAGTTTCAGTCTCGCTGATTTTTCAGCCAATGTTTAATGCCCAAACCCAGTTTTATGACAGCCAATTAAACTCAACATAAAATAAATTTTTCAGAACTAAAACATGAGGATTCTGAACATCGTTTAACGCAGAAATAAAATATATCAGCAGCACATAAAACTCAGAAAATAACACAGTGATTTTTGGTCTAACAGCAACCTTGGAAAAACCCACAAGCGGAAAACCAGTGAGAGAGGGAATTTTTATTATTTGTGAGCTTAAGAGAAATTCTTTTACAGCACATTCATCTTCAGAAAAAATACACAAACTTATCTCAGCTTTCTGTCTGCAAAGACTCCTTCTAAACAGTCCGGAATAAGCTCCTTGATTTATGTCCCGGAAATCCATACACTGTACAACTGTCCCAGCAATAAATGTTGTACGGACTGTCTCGAAATTTGTACCAAAATTTCTACAAAGACTGTACGGAATACCCGGCAGGAAAATACCTTGAAACTCATGCCAACCTCCTCAAAAAATATGCCCAAAATTTCTAGACTGTATGGCCCTCGAAAACTGTGCAAGTTCATACGGACTGTACAGATTTTCTCTCCTAGAAATTCGTGCCCAGCAGGTCCTCGATTTTTGTGCCAATAAATGTAATGTCGCTGCCTTGGGATGCATGCCAACACTCTCAGAATTTGTTGTTGTTGTCCTCCTCGATTTCTGTGTACATTAATGGTTGTACGGCCTCCACAAATCCGCACTGTACGGATTGTATTAATTGTTGTATGTTGCCTTGAAATGCGTGCTATCTCCCATCCTTGAAATGCGTGCCAAAGCTCTGCCAATGTCTTCTCTCTTTCTCAAGCTCGACCTCCTCCTCTTGTTCTCTCAAAAGATGATGAATCAACCCTAGCTCGGGTGCGCCCTCCTACCCTAGTCGACCTCATGGTGGTAGGTGAAGAGTTTCGTAATCCAACGGTTGAGATTGGATTAGATGAGTGGATGAGATTGAGTGTCTCTTCACTCTCCCCCTCACTTAAGTCATAAAGTCGCCTTTTTAATTTGCATCTCACAAATTAAATGACTAGGGTCCACATTAGGCACTTTCTCACCCCTTAGGCGCCTAGGTGATGAGAAACACTTGCCTAGGTACTTTTTAATTATTTTTAACACACCACACCAACTGGCTTCTGAGAGGCACTAGGCCTTGCTCCATGAGGTACAAGTCAGGTATTATGGTAAGTGTCATATCAATATTTGAGGCATTTGAGTATGTTGTATCTTAGACTACTTTAGATTTCATGACATATGCTTGGAAATTATGCCTTTTTCCCTATTTCAACTCGGTGGTTGACATTGTGCCCTAGTAAGTGGTCTTTCTTGGGAATGGATTTGCTACTAGGAACTCCCTTGAAGAGCCATTGTACCGTTCCCGACCATACTTACCATTTTCCATCACTTAAAACCTCCCATTTCCTTATCTCTTGGGATTTTAGGGTGTATTGACCCAAGAAGGGGTTGTCCCTCATTCTATGGGAAGAAGGGACTGAAGGCCCAGAGGGATTGTTGTTGGGTAAAAGACAAAAGCATGTATAAACCTTCCAGATTGTTCGCCCAAGGATCCCCCAAGGAAGCCATGAAACGCTTATCTGTAAAGAAAGGGAGACCCACAAGACTAATGATTATGAATGCTTGAAGGGTTAGTTGAAGGATAGGAGGTCTCATCACAAGTCGGACTATCATGATCATGGATATTTAGTGGTATGACATTACCATCATCTGGTCACCAAGCCAGGGTAATGGCTCTTAGCTGCATGGCTGAGAGAAAGGGGGTCTCATCACGAGCCAACCTTCTCATTTCCGCTAGGTATTTGTGAGTGACACTGTCATTATCTGGACACCTTACTAGGACAATGGACTTCAACTTGTCCATAATTATGAAAGAAATAAAGAATGGAAAAACGATGGGCTTGGAAAAAATTGCATTGCAAACAAAGGTGCCACACACCCTCTACAAAGGCACCCATGAATGAGACACTACAACCCCTTGTATGTCATGAACCCCATGCCCATTGAGTCTTGATCCTTAACCACTTCATCCACTTTACATGACTTAGAGAGGGATCTCTTGGAAACACTCCTTGGCCTAGGGCAAGATCTACCCAATAGAACACCTCGTCAACCCTCCCATATCCAAGCTTGGGAAGTCACATAATGTCTTTTGACCACTTAATTGTTTGACAAAGTAATCTTTGATGCACATGCTTAGGTGGTGATTCACTTATCATGATATTTTGACTTGAGATCCTTGGAGGGCATGCTTATTTGTCTTTGCAAGACCTAGTTGGTGGACAGTTTTGGAGGAAAAAGCCTAGCTTGGGCTTCCATGGGGCTTGAAGCCCACAAGTTGGATGCCAAGGGCCCGCATGTCGGATGAGAGAGACATACCTTCAGAGGCCTGGGAGACATTGTGGACGACATAACCTAGCCCTCACATGCCAAACGTTTTTCCTAGTTGAGGCAAACATCACCTTTGGAGGCATGACGTCATCTAGGAGGGCTAGGGTTTGGTGGTGCGGTTATCATTCATTGGCACAAGGACATTTTTAGGAGAATGAGGCTTTGACCATGAAGAAAATGACTTGGATGATTGACATGTGGCTTTGGGAAGCCTAACTACACTCCTCCAACACCAACGACTTGCTCCTAGTGTCAAAACGTCCAATAAAGGGGTGATGTCTCCTTAAGTTAGGGTTTCTTTTTGTGTAAGAGTAAATTTTAAGTGAATTGTTTAATATTATTTTGTAAAAGGGGCAATCTTAGGGTTGTTGACCCCTAGTCTTGTGGTTTACCCTAAAATTATGTGGACAAACTATTTTGGAGACATTTTGTATAAATAGAGATCATAAGATCTCATTTCATAACATAACTCTCCCATCTTGGAGAGGTACTTGGACTGAAATTTTCGCTATCTTTAGCTATTTCTCTCTTTTGCTCGTGTATGGCTACTTTCTTGGTTATGTGGTTGATGGACGTGATGTGCTAGCCTTGGAAGGCTTTTCTTTGCTATTGTGGTGGCTTATCTTAGCATTTTCCTTGAATTGGTAAGGCCTTTTTGCATTGTATTATCATTTTGTTTCAAGACAAGGTTATTTTGCTAAAGCTAGGTGGGAAGTATAAGGGCATACACCCCCACCTTAGCCTCCATCACTTTATGCTTAAATTTTATTGGTTTAACCAGGGTTTTCTAAGAGAAGTATAAGTGCATACACCCTCTTATCCTAAACCCTAGCTAGGGATACTTTCCTTGGGGAGTAAGAGGATTTACACCCCCAAGGCGGTAGTACCTTTAGCTCTTTCTTTTCTTGACTCCATTAGCCCAATCATTAAAGGCACTAGTCATCACTTGTTGCATTGGAGATATAAAATCGTTGCTTTGGGAAACATGAAATTTCGTGATTTTGAATTTGTTCCTAGTGGAATCAAATCTATGTTATAAATGCTTGCTTGAGCCACTAGGACATTTCATTTCTCCAAGTATTCCTTCTTGCTGTTACAAATTTAGCCTACAGCCATTAGGGCTGCAGAAAACCCTATCCAAACTCTTCAATAACTCCTAATTTAACCGTTGAAAAGTGCCTAAAATCTGCCCACATAATCTACCAAGTACAACACATCTTTTGGCAAGTTTTGAGCAAGTTTTAGTGGTTAAATCTCTTGCTGTAATAACAAGTTTGTTACAGCCATAAGGCTGATCAATATCACTGCAGTTAGTTTTTTATGATAGCCTTGTTTGTGCTAAAGTTGTGTTCTATCATTGTTGAGCTAAACTAGTTTTTACTAGCTTATCTCGTGCTTATTCAATTGGACTTCTAGCACTTATATTGCAGCCCTTATTATCTTTTATGTGTTGATATATATCATTTACTATTGTTGCAATTAGGGACAGCAAGCTTAATTTGCTTGTCCACCTAACATTACTATATGCAAGTGTGGCTTTTCTTGTGTCTCGGGCAGGTACAAACACCCTTTGCAAGCATCCAAAGACTTGGCAAACTTAAACCACCTAGAGACGAGTCATCAAAGCCATATTTCCTCTTTCATCACTGACCTTTAGGGGGGTACTTCTCTTCCTTCCCTTCAATCCATATCAATCCCCCCAAGGTCACCGGGATCGCCTCCCTAGAGTGACCTAGTCACCCTCGAAGTGCGGGACCTATATCGAGGTGACATTGGGTATAGTGTTCCTTAGTTGTTGTCACTTGGTGGTTGGGTCAGGCTTTGCCCAACCTACAACTTGTGTGATAACAGGGCCCATTCAAAATTCAGCAAACTTAACGGTTTACAGGATTTCAAGATTCGCAGGATTGCAACGTTTCCACTAGATTCTATCGTGTATGAGGGAATGGAACTGGCATTTAATCAAGAGCACCAAACCCTCTATGTACCTTGATGTTGGTGGCATTGATTGTTGAACTCTTTTGTCACGACCCTAGTAAAAATGTACCCTTCACTCAAGTAAAATCACTTATTAGGCATGTTAAGCTTTTTCTATCTTATTTAATGCTTAGAGGGTGACAATGATGATGAGGATCCTAATATAGGTAATGATTTTGATGATATATAGTTGTTTGTTGTAGCATGATTTTTTTTGGACTCTAGAGGGTATTTAGAGCCTCTTTGTTGATGTATTTTGGTTCAGAGATGAGTTGCACTCGGTGCTATTTTGGTTATATGCACTCTTGCTTGCTATATAAATGAGAAACTTTGCATATTTGTGTATAAATGGTTTGGATTCATATGGATGCACATGAATATATAAGTTTTTTTTCAAAATTTGAATATTTTATGTATTTTTTGGTTGACCGGTTTTTTTCCGGTTCCGATCCAATTCACAATTTTAGGGTCAACCGGTTCGGTCACTGGTCCAGTTCTGATAACTATGGCTTGATTAGGGTAAGATAAATTCAAATGCATAAAACTACAGATTACCAAGATAAATCATGGCAATACTCTGTCTAAGTTATTTATTCTAAAGAGAACACATTGTTCAAAGATGTTTATTACCAAGCACTTGCTATGATGAAAAGGTCCAATTTGAACCGACAGAAATTCATTCTTTGACGGTGTTAATTGCAAGATGTGCAAAAGGCAAAAGTGGAATTTTCAATGTAATAGAAATGTCCATTTCATACTTTATCAATATTTATGGCAAGCCATTGGCTTCAAAACAAGAGGACCAAAAGGTAAAAGTTAAAAACAAGTTCACAGAAATATAAAGAAGAACAAGAAGTAATCCTTTACAAAAAAATTTAAACCAATGATAAATTCTTACCGTATTCTCTACAGCCTTAATAGGGTGAGCAGATGCAAACATTGGCAAAGATAGGTTAAAATATGAATGCCTATAATCCTCCAAAGGCTTCTCTTGCAGAATTTTGTACACCTCAAGACACATCAACCCCCCAACAACTGCATCTGCATTAATAATTGAAGGAATTGCCTTCCCACCAATAAGCCTTGCCTGTCATCAAGAAGTAAAATATTACACACCTGCATGTAATATTATTATGCATAAATTCAAGGAAACAACGCTACCTGAATTTCCTTGATGTAGGCATACCATGGACAACAGTAAAATCATATGTTGCAAAATGTTACTTATGGTAACATTCACGTCCTGGCAAAAATATGTCAACAAAGAGCCAAGACATAGTGGCTATGGTCACCCTTTTAAGGTATCCACATGTTTGCAAAAATGAACCATTAGCATATTAATCAATACACAAAACACAATGAGAATAACAGTAAATGCCTTTGGCGATTCAAGCTGTAATTATTACATGTAAACAATTATGTTCCATGATAAACTAACTATAAGGCCAACACAATAAATGCACTAATCAATAGCAATCAAATATATGAACATTGAAAAGCACGAGATAGAATCATTTATTCATTTACCAAATTTTGATAGTTTTTTTCCAAGGAAAACCTCGTGGGATCCCCTCCACTTCCCTGGAATATCAGGATTGATGGAGGCTCAACCGCCAGCCACAATAGCAGCTGGTAACCCCAAGGGACTCAACCACATTTAAACCTGTGACCTATGGCCTCCCAGTTGGCAACATGCCTTGGGTGGAAGGTCAAACCAATTGAGCTAACCCTTGGGGCTAACATATTTTGATAGTTACAAGTGACTGATTCTTTATTAGTTTTGAAATGTATATCTTCAATCTTCAAAAACACAGTCAAGACTGTGGGCCTGATATTTCAAATTATATCTTCATATTTCCAGAATAAAAAAATAAAGGATTCAGATGTTGCTCATATTCACTGACACTCATGGATGAATGGATTTTCAGATCCTTTCCACAGAATGCCTGCAATGACATTTTGGCGAATCATTGTTATTTTAAAACAAGAGTGAAACCTCACTACCAGCTTGGAAATGAGAAACACTGATTCTAATTTATAGTACTTACTACTTAGTAAAATAATACAAGAAGAGTGCACTTAACTCAATTTCATCTTCAGAAACTCTCTCAAACAATTAGATTTATCCACTAAGATAAAAAATGGAAAATATGTAGAAGCTAAAACAAGAAGTCAATTACATTGTCAATCTTAGCATTAGAGAAACAGGTGACAAGTCTGTCAACACCTTGTTTGTAGATTCTGTTGGAGTATTCAAACAACAATAATATTCATGTCGGGAATGGCTATATGTTTGTGTAATATGGTCACTATAAAGTTTATACTAGTGACATGGGCCAATTATAACTGAAAATTTAAGGGTTTAGCAGCTAAACGATCGTAACCACTTACAGGTGTTATAAATTGTAATGAGACATGACAAAAGATGCCCAACAGAGATGTATCTGACACAGCATCAATAATGAAATTTGATCCTTAATTCTTTCTCTCCACCATCATGTTCCTTCATATATATGTGCACTCTATAATAATCTACTCAGTATCAGAGCCTGAGACTGACGTATAGTTGTAGAAAGTTGATATACATGTGGGTACAATGCTAAAAGAGAGGGAAGATTTAGAAAGAGGCAAGTTCAAAAAAAGTCCAAGTTAAATTTATTTGCTTGTTGTACTGCTTTAATAAAATTTTCAATTATTATTTAGAAGAGAACATGTTATCACAAAGAAGGGCTTTGAGGAAGTTGTTTACAGACCAAAAATGACACCCATCCACGAAAAAATGCAGACACCGTAAAACATGATGTTTGTGGGATTCAAAAGTCAAAATGAAAAATATAGATAAGGTTCTAAAGTTTACAACTTTAGACATCGAAAAATATTATAATTTAGCAATCGACAGAAGTAATGGAAGTAATTGCAGTGACCCTACAAACAAAGAGCAGAACAAACAATGTGAAGTGGACATCCCAGTCATACACAAGCACTGTAGACATTTAGCAGATGCCAGGAAAAAAACATTGGAATCCAAGCAGATGTTGCAGAGTAGAAAGGCCCACAATGTCACTGTAGTTACAAGAATAAAATTCTTGCTCAAAATAAAACACCAATCCAAAGAAATGCCATTGTAGACCTGTTTTCTTGCACAAGTCAACCACTGTCAGAAAAGTAAGAGTACAAACTTCCTGATTCAGAATATGAATTATCAAAGCAGGATTTTATTACCGGCCACTTTGAGGGGGCAACCTCCATTGCCACTTCAAGGGGTAACCTTTACTTACAAGTTCTCAATATTCAGAATGCCTTCCTTATACATGCAATGTCTTATTAATATAGTAAGTAGGGGTAGTAGTTACACACAATTGCTAATAGAGAGTTGAGACTGTACTCAGAAAGAATGTTACTCATGAGTGAGAGAGAGAAAGAAATGAAACAAAATGAAATGAAATGAAATCAATGTGCACATATGACCAAAATAGGTCAATGGGACTATAAAATACAACCTACCAAAATGCACGATAGGGGAGTGCAAAAGTCATCTCCCAAAAATACAAAAACTAAAGAACAAGAAAACTATACATATCGTAGGAAGCCAACTATACATACAATCTCAATGTATTAGAAGAATAAATTGTAAGAAGAAGAGTCAGTTGTTATGGTACCTAGAGCCAAGAATAGCAATCTCTGCTTGAGGAGCCTGTCTAATAATGTTCCCTAGAGAATGTCCTGAGTTGTTTCGCACTTGCGGAGTGATCCACAGTGACCTTTTGATGTTCCCAGTGAGGGCATCATAAGAAGTTGGGGCAGACATGGGTGCCAGGGCAAAATCTATCCTAGCGACCAAGGTCAAAGTATCATGCCAAACACCTCTGGTTGGGGGTATTATTCAGCTTCATGAGAGAGAGTGAGAGAGGATCTAATGGAACTGTTACCTCCCAGCTGCACCAAGAAGGACTTATGGATGATCCACAAGGTTAAGCAAGGCACTTGTTCAAAATTCGAAGTTCAGAAATCTTGTTGGGCATTCTTTGCCCCTTTCTTCCTCTTCTTCTTCTTCTTCTTCTTCTTCTTTATGCATGTTCCATACCCCCCCTGGGGGAATTGTAATAAAATGAGTTAGCATGACGTCTCTTGCATGTAAAAGACACAGCTCCCTAAGACTTGGTTATTAGTGCATACTCTAGAGTGTTTTTTTTCACTTGGTTAATTATACCTCGTTTTTCAGCGACTTCTAATTTAAGTTTTTTCACTCATTCCTGCAAAGTTGGAGTGTGTCCTAAAGGCTTCGCCTTAGTGTGTTATGTCTGAGTCTAGTGTCAAATGTATATATTACCATGCTAGTCATTTTTCCAGAGTCTTATGGACATGCATTAGGTCCTTCTAGGATTTTTTAATTGTTTAATAAAACGTAAAATTTCCCATTAAAATGGGATTTTACCTTGTAAATTGATGTAAATATTAAATAAGTGGTACTAGGAAGTGTTTAACACCTTGGGGGGTATTGTTTTCTAACCCAGAATACCCATTTTACCCTTGTACCCCCATTTTGAGTGAAATAATTGACTTTTACTTGTAAAAAATCAATCATTTCATCAAAAAGATGAATAAATCAGCTCCCTATTTTTAAGGAAACATGTCAGAGACATGTTTGTCACTTGAAGATGTCTTTAGTCTAACTCAGCTTAACTGGCTGTTAGTGACAGTTGACGGCTAGTAAGGGAGAGTTAAGTGAGATATTAAGTGAACTTGGTAACAATCCCAAGGAGAGGTGGTGCACTCTCCTTGAGGGAACCAATCCCAAGGAGAGTTGCACCTTCCTTTTGAGAGGTGGCGCCCTCTCTCACTCTCTTAGCTTTCTGATGTGGTGCCTATCTTCACTTTGCCGGAGATGTGGCATTGATCTGTCCATCCATTTGGATCATCCTTCATCAGGATTAGCACCCCCCTTCTTGGGAAATGTGCCCCCTTTTTGTATTTATTCAAGCTTCCTCTCCCTCATTTGGTTAATGAGAGTTTGGGTTGAGCTTGCTATTGTACTATTATTGTAATAATTTTGTTGGAATAAAGAAAGGTTTTGGAGGTCAAGAAGGTGGGGTGCATCATTTGTGTGGATGTTGGATGTCTTGTGCTTATTATATGAGGTAATCTTAGCATAGTTTCTTGCATGTAAATTTATTATTTTGGCCTTTGAAGGGGTGTTATCACCCAGTAGGATAGGATCTGTTATTGCACAATCTGTACTTGCCCAAAGCCCAAGGCAAGCAGATGCAAGATTGCGTAACAGGGAGTGACCTATCACTGTCACCTTAATAGGAAACGCCTTTCTATTTAGGAGTATATCAAGATTACCACAGGGGAGACGTCCCCACTGACCTAAAGGGTTGATAACTAAGGCAAGGATGCAAGAAAATCCCCCTCACTGGTCACTCAGTTCAAAAAGTTCTTATGGCCTTTAAGGGATGAAGCAGATGATAAAATGGAGTGTACCTACCCAGAACAAGACAACAAGAAAATATAGCAACTTGCAAGTACAAAGATATGATGTTAGTGCTTCTTAAGACCATGAACCTTCAAAAAATGGGCTAGCTGATATAAAGTCGCAGCAATGTAACAGTTTATAACAGCAATGAATATTTTGTAACAGCCACGAGAATTATGCCTTGAAAATGCTTGAAAAAGACAAGATGAAATAGCTTTAACCTAGTGGAATGATAAAAGTTTGTCACAAGCAAGTTTGGCAATGTCTAGCTAGTGTAATATGTCACTTTTGCAGAGAATTTGCTGCAGTTAGATGGCTGTAACAATCTTTTGCAGCAGCAGGAAATTTGAGTGGTCAAAAGTGCAAGAAAACACCATGCAAACTCAACACTTATCTAGTAGATTGACTGGCAATTGTCACAAGTGATTTCCGGATGATGTAAGTGTGAGTTATGTAGGTGAATGCGGCAATTTGGCTTGAATTAGTATGGTTGTAGCAATGTTCTGCAACAGTAACAAGTTAGCAAAACAATTCACAAGTCTAGGGTTAGCAAATGTTAGTAAAAGCTTAGAGGAAGAAGGTTTGAGTGTTTGTTTGATCAATCAATTCACTAAAGCAAGTGGACTAGTGCCTTTAGGGTTAATGGAGTCTAGAGGTAACGGTTTTCTCTTGGAAGCAATAACAAAATGATTGTATTTGTCTAAGGAGAAGGAATGGATGGATGAGGTGTTGGCAACCCAAGGCCTCAAGAATCCAAATCCTAGGGACAAATTTGCTAGAGAGTAAGGGATCTTAGGCCCTAGCGAATTTTCCTTCCTTGGACTATTAAAAAGTATTGAGGGCAACAATACCTAGACAATGGCTTCTAAAGAGCTAGCATTTAGGGCTTTAGAAATTTATCTAAGTCAAATCACCTTGGTAAAAGCCTAGCAAATGAAGAGCAAAGAAGTAGTAACTTAAGTCCTTTACTCCTAGGGTTTTTCAAGCAAGCAATTTCATAATCTTTAACATGAATAAGCAAATATACCATAACATTCACAAAAAAATGAAGAATTGCAGATTTACTTACTTCACCAAGAATAATCAAGCATTAAAACCCTAGATTGCCAAGTAAATTCACCAAGAAATGATCCAAGTTGCAAATTTTAGCCTCCAAGACAAGTGCGCCTCCCAATTTCAGCCAATAACTCCCAAAAAGGGCGCAAATTTCAAAGTTCAAACCACACCACTTGTGTGATGAATGATGATGAAAAAATGAGTATTTTCTCTCTATTTATACAGTATCAATGACCTTTAATTAAAATTAGATCATAAAAAGGCCGACCTGGCCAAATTACATCAAAAATCCAGTTTTTACATAAATGAAAGTAATTAACCCCTGAAATCATTTCCAAGGGTGATATCATGCCCTTCTAGAGTGACATTGAGCCCCTAGGGTGAAAAGTTTGGCTCCAGAAGCAAGACGTTTTTCCTCCAAAGGCCCTGGATGATGCCCACGCGTGCCAATCAGTTCACAACTAACCTCAAGGTGCAAACCCT
>SNQJ01S0032605.1:0-20693 GCA_010110895.2 Picea sitchensis
TAAATGTAATCTTCAGTTTGATTACTACTTAATTAATCACACTTATTTTCTTTAATTAACTTTGCTTTGTAATCTTTAATCATTTATTCAATTAGGGTTGTTACAGGCTATGCCCACGAAGCAGAGGTATCGGTTGTCTTATTATTCAAATCATGGATATTTACAACAATTCACTCATACATCTCTCTCAGCCTCTACGGGCAGACACAAATTTAAAAAAATTTACACAAGAAACTAATTCATTGAATGTGCTCCTATCCTTGGTCTCATTTAGTTAAAACCAATTCAGAATAATAGGATCTAAAGAACTATTCTTGGGAATTCGTTGTCACCAAATTCCAATAGACATCTATGGAAAATTGCTTGGGATAGTAAAACGATTATTTACAATATATTATGAGTCAAAAAAACCTTTAATTTTTAGGTGAATAAGCTTATGGTCCAAAGGTTATGCTATGTTGATACCCACATTTTCAATGTGCCTTGGGAGGTCTTAATCGACTAAATACGACTTATAATTTTTTTATTATATTGGTTCACCCATGTTTACTCATAGTCATTTAGTGATCCATAACATTGTTCAAATGAACATCCCAAAAGGAGGTGAATGTTAAAAACCATTAGTAACCCATTACTCTGGGTTTGTGAGTATTGAGGGAAACACATGCTCTATTGAGGGAAACACATGCTCTACCCATATGGTGTTTGGCTCACAAAGAGACTAGTACCTTACCTTGCTTTTTGTGTTCCTTAAAGTGTGACTAACATAAATCAAAAATAGGTGCTAGACACTGTTACATAGGTATTCAATATAGCTCCAAGTTATAAGTTATAGGTGTATGTTCATATTGATTTTCCTTTAGTAGTTATCAATTTTTACCCCTAATCCTTAACTAATTAAGGATCTCGGTGAAGCAATTTGGGATGGTATTTACAAAAAATTACATTTGCATTCCATGTATTTCAACTTCAGAATTATGATCATTCAACTAGCCTTATATATTGAAAACTTCCCTACATATCAAATGATCATTGGTTTTTATTGCCACTGGTGTCATTGCTTATGCTTGTTAAAATTCCCTTTGAACTAACAGTGTTTTTTCCCACTTTAGCTCAAAATCTATGTAGATTTGACATTATTTCTCACGCTCCTTAGCACGTGCCTTTTACACCAACTGATGTTTTTTTTTTCTCTAGATTAATATTCATGATAATAGAGCTAAATATTTTGTTGTCATGAGGTCAATTTCTAAACCATTCAATTTTTTCATAGTTATGTTAAAAAAAACAGTTTTATGTCATAGACATCAAATCTAGGTTGCCAAAAATGTCGCAGCCTCGTAAGCTATGGAGTGAGCGTGAATCTATAAAATTCATAGATTGCAATAATTGGCAATATTGGCTAGTGTTGAAGATCCTATATCTCTATATTGATTCCTTACAAACGCTTCACAATTCAAATATAAGAAAAATGCTTACTTTGTAGACAACATCTTTGTACTATAACATTTTGGGTTGTGATCTTTGTGATTGTTAAATTTCAAATTATTTTCTACGTAGACACAAATTTTATAAGTGATTGTTAAATGATAATATATTTTGATATAATGACGTGTTTTGTACCTATCAAACTACAAAAACCTCACTAAGAGGTGAAGTGCACCAACCTAAAGAAGAGAAGAACCTATAATATCTCTAATAGAAATAACAACAAGAGGAAATGGGGAAATGAATACCTTCTTAGGAATAAATGGCTTAATATTTATTATGAGGGATAACTAGACTTTATATAGCACTACAATAGGTCCACACAATATGAAGAAATATTAAAAAACTCATTTACTCGACACAAGGGTTGGAAATTTTTATCTACAAGAATACGCTCAAGTTAAAATAGAAACTTGGAATATAGGTTAATTCTTTTAAGGGTTGGATGTTGAGTTGGAAGTCATTGGTAAGGTTGGTTCATTCTCCTTGGGGAGGATTCCAAGGACATATCTATTGAAATCTATGTTAGTTGTTTCATTGTTGAGGAAATAAACCTCCTTGGGGAGGTCACCTTAGTTATAATCTACATTAGTTAGTCCTAACTTAGTTTGAAAGCATCCTAAATTTCCTCTCAACTTAAGAATTAAACCATACAAGAGGATGGTTGTAAGTGCTTCAAGTGACCCCAACGATCTATAATTGATATGAAATGTTCATTTTAGGATATTGTCGATATGTAATAGTTCATAAATGTTTCTATTGGAGACCTAGGGAGGAGCTATGTTAGGGTGGTAGAGAATAACATGCTAATGAGATAATCCAATGTCAAAGTTCTGTATAACCATGTAGATAAAAATAAGTAGAGGATGTCACTTGTGTGAATCCATGTTGGTACCCAAGGTTTTGGGGAAGTTGTGCATGTTCCACAAGTCAATATTGTGTGCGTGCACATGAAGATAAATTGCACGGAGCCATGAAGGATCAACATCAACTCCAGCTAAAGGAATATATGTTAAGAACCAAATATCAAAATAACATAAAAACCTTAGAATAAGTACTCAACACCTTGACAAAGAGAGAAATTCAGATGATGAGCCTCTTCGAGGGGGAAACCTTGTTATATATCATATGAATTCACAAATACAATATGATTTAAAATGAAGAGGTCTCCTTGGTATATATAGGAGACTAGGAGGTACAATTACAACTAATGTCCCCAAGCTGACATAAATAAAATAGCAATACTAATGTAATATGCCCCAATTAAGGGGTATTGTGCCATGATTTAGGGCTTAACATGCCCCTCCCCTACATAAAAGGTTTTTCCTAAATGCTTGAGTAGTTCTGGATGATTCTGTATAAAAAACTCATCTTCCCACGTGGAATATTCAACAAGTAGCTTCTTCCACTTAATGAGATACTCTGAAATTGATCTATTCCTTAGCTTGAGAATTCTTGTGTGAGTGATAACTTCAGGCTCCAATATTATTTTTCCTTCATGTTCAAGTTCTGGAAATATAGTTTCAACTGGGATCTTGTCACCTATAACCTTATTTAAGAATGAAACATGGAAAATTGTGTGTACTCGTAAAGATGTAGGCAACTCCAATGTGTATTCCATAATACCAATATTTTTCAACACCTTATAAGGGCCATAGTACTTCATTGATAATTTATTATCCTTATTAGCTTGATTGAGGGACATCTGTTTGTATGGTTGTATACCCAATCCCCTACTTCAAAACTTCTTTCACTACGATGTTGAATTTCTTGTTGTTTCCTGCAATTTTGTGCCATGGTCAAGTTTTCCTTTAAGAGTTGGAGAACTTGTTGTTGATACTCGATGTGATATTCCACTGATTGAACCTTATATTTTTATTTTAGAGAAGTAGTGATCGATGGTGGGTGATATCCATAAAGTTCCATAAATGGTGCCATTTTTGTTGTAGTATGAAAGGAAGTGTTATACCACTATTCATCTAAGGGGAACCACTTAAACCATTGTGTTTGTTTATCAGTGACAAAGCCACAAAGGTAGCCTTCTAGAATTTTTTTCACTATATCAAATTATCCATTAGATTGAGGAAGATAACATGAGCTATGAGCCAATTGAGTACCCAAACAAGAAAATATTTTTTTCCAAAAATTTATGGTGAAGATGGGATCTCTGTCACTTACAATAATCTTTGGGCTTCCATACAGTTTTTGAACTGTCTCCATGAATGCGGTAGCAACTGTACTATATTTGAAAGGATGGGGGACTGCACAAGAGTGTGTGTACTTGCTAATTCTATCAACAATCACCATGATAACACTCTTTCCTTCAGACTTCAGTAACCCTATGATGAAATCCATGGAAACCTCCTCCCAACGCTGACTTGGAATGGATAATGGTTGTAAAATACCTGGGGTCTTAATTGTATCCACCTTATCTTTTTGGAAACCAAAAATTCTTCCACAAACATTTGAACATTAGTTTTAAGGCCATCCAAAAAAAATTCCCACTTGACCTTGTGATAGGTTTTCAAAAATCTCGAGTTCCCTCCTATCGAAGAGGTGTGAAATTCCAAAAGTACCTTTTGTTTGAGTTGGGAGTTCTTACATAAATATAAGTGATATATGTACCATAATGAATCATTTTTCCATGTAAATGTATCAAATGCACTGGAATCCTATTGAAACCTTTGAATGGGATTCCACACTTCTTTGTCATTCTAACATTGGTCCCTTGATTCTGTTATCCAATCAGGTTGCATTATAGAGATATCACAGAGAAATTCCTCAACATATTCATTCTTTCTTGAGAGTGCATCTGCCACAACATTTTTCTTCCCTTTTTTGTAGATGTTTTGAAATTCACAACCCAACATCTTGGTCACCCATTTTTGTTTCTCCTCTGAAGATAGTCTCTGTTCCAAGAAGTATTTAATATTTTCATGATCTATTTGGACCTTGAAGTGCCTACCTATTAGGTAAGAGCGCCATTGCTTCAATGGATGTAGTATTTCCATCATTACCTTCTCTTGAATGGGTTTGTGTAAGTCCTTTCCCTTGAGTGTCTGACTTTCAAAAGAAATGGGCCTTCCTTCTTGCATTAGAACAAAACTAATTCCATTTCCCAAGGCATCACATTCCAAAATAAAGGTTTTTGTGAAGTTTGATGTGGTTAAGACAAGATATTTTCACATTGCCTCTTTAAGTTGTTAAAAATCTTGAGTTTTCTCTGGAGTCCATGAAAATGCATCCTTTTTAGTTAATGTAGTTAAAGGTTCTTCTATTCTTCTATAGTTTGAAACAAACTTATGGTAGTAACGTGTTGAACCCAAAAACCCTCTAAGATTCTTCAATGGTTTGAGATTCAACCAGTACATCATGGATTTAATCTTGTTAGGGTCTACCTTGACACCTTCATATGATACAATATGACCCAAACACTCTACCTACTTAACCCCAAAGAAACATTTGGATGATTTGGCATACAGTTTTTTCTCCTTTAGTAGTTGTAGCACCCTTTCAACATGTCTAACATGATCTTACCAAGACTTTCTATAGATTAGTATATCATCAAAAAGTACTAACACAGATTTTTGAAGGGATTGAAAATGTAATTAATCAACCCTTGGAATGTGTAAGGTGCATTCGTAAGGCCAAAAGGCATGACAAAAATTTCATAATGGCCTTCATGAGTTTTGAATGTTGTTTTTATGATATATTCTTCCTCCATTATAATATGATGGTACCTTGAATGGAGATCCAACTTTGTTAAGTATATTTCTCCATGTAGGTCATCTAACAATTCATCAATGACGAGATTGTGAAACTTATCTTTAATGGTGATCTTGTTGAGCTCTCTATAATCTGAACACATACACCATGAGCCCTCTTTCTTCAATACCATTACCACTGTTGCATAGTAAGAAATTTGGTTAGGTATAATAATGCCAACCTAAAAGATTTATTCAACCATATGCTCAATTTCACTCTTTTGGGCATAAGGGTATATGTAATTCCTGACGTCAGGAGGAACACTCCCATGAATTAAGTGAATAGAATGATCATGATTGCGAGTGGGTGGAAGAATCCTGGGAATATCTTCAAATACTTTGGAATTATTATCAATGATCCCTCCGATATCTAGAGGAATAGATGACTTAGATGTTTGAAAATCTAGTGAGCATAGTTGTACAATTACACCCTGATGCCTCTTTTTCAATAATTTTTTTATGCCATTAGAGCTTACCACCTTACTGGGTTTCCCTATGATATGCCTTAACTCAAATTCCTTTCCTTCCAATGAAAATTTCATGAAAAGTTATTGAAAATTAAAAGCCACTATTCCTAAGGATGGTAACCATTGGATCCCTAGTACGACATTAGCACCACCCATGGGTATATAAATCATTGGACTATTCATTACATATTTCCCCATAGTAAGATTGATCTTATGGAATTTTCCTAAGCAATTGATAGTTCCTCCATTTGCAATCATTACTTGAAACTCTAGTGCTGGATATATAAAACAATTGAGATATTTGGATAATTTATAGTGAATGAAATTATGAGTACTACCAGAATCAATTAACACTATTATCTTTTTATTTTTGATATATCCTTCAATATTGAGGGTTTGAGGACTACTAATTCCATCAAATGCATGACATGATATGGTGGGATTCATATCTTCAGAAGAAATCTCTTTTACATCTTTATCTTGAGATGGTTCTTGTTATTGTTCTTGTTCTTCTTCCTCTTCACAATCTATGTAGAATAATTTCTTCTCACCGCACTTATTTTCCTTATTGTACTTTCTGTCACAATTAAAACATAAAACTTTTGCTTTTATTTCCTCCATTTTTTTAGATTTCAACCTTGTAGGTTGAGGTGATTTAGAAGAAGGAACATTATTCTCTCGATAGATGTTAGGGTTTGTCCTTATAGTAGCCATAGCCAATTTTTTATTCTCAACATTTCTTGCCACCCTGAACGCATTCTCCAATGATTTGGGTTCCCAAAAGAGAACCTCATTTTGAATGACATCCTTTAAAGTTCCTATGAAGAAATCAATTAGGTTCTCATTTGAATATTTGTTACCTTTATATTCAATATTTGGAAGTTCTCAATGTGCTCCACAACTGAACCCTTTTGCTTGAGATATATCTATTGGCTGAAGAAGGTATTGATCCTTGTATCCTCATAGTGTGCTATCATTTCTTCCGTGAAAATTGTCCAAGTGACAACTGATTTGCGAGAACAAAGCCATCGATGCCACACAAATTGATTAGGTTCTAAATATAAGGATGCAATTTGTACCTTTTGTGTGTGTGGAACATCATGTAGATCAAAGAACTACTCCATCTAGAGTATCCATATGATTGGATCCTTTCCATCAAACTTTCTCATATCGATCTTAGGAAAGGGGTTGGTCTTCAACTCAAAGATGGAGTTTCTCCAGTCTTGATTAATCTTCCTTGTGTCCTCATATTGAATTTCAAGGGATACATTGCCACTTTCAGGTGGCCTCTCTATTAACAACTTTTTCAACCCTTCCATTATCTCCCCTTTTAATCCATCCATATTAGTATCCATAATTTCTTCTAGCTTAGATTCAGTTGAATGCATCATCCTTTGTAGTCCATATTTTGGTACTCCCTTCTTTTGTAAATCATCTATGTCCTTGCTCATTTATTCACCTTCATCAAGAGTCCAAGTACGAATTTATGAGGTCTTATTTGGTGTAGAAGTTCCCTTTTTTGGTGGCATGTTGGCCAAGTATCACTGATAGGTAGGAATTCCTAATTGGCTTAGGCAGAGGTCCTTTTAGACAAGGGAGTGTCAGGTGCTATAGCTCTCTGATATATGTGCAGGGTCCAACAATAGTACTTGGCCCAATATCTCAGGGAACTAATTAAGGACGGTTGACCTTGCCATTAGTCATACAATCCGACTACCCAGGTATTAGAGAGTGATCTCCCGAAGTGTTTTTCTCGGTGTACTATATCAACAATAAGGCCAAATGGTTTTCTCGGTTGGTCTTAGGATTATAGGGGATCTCCCTATATATGCCAGGTATGTGGGAGATCAAATATGCAGTAGTGTTTTATAATGTGTCACTGTTCGAAAGGGTCCTTCTGATATACTCTAGATACGTGGAAAAACCACACTGTCCCTGGGTTGTACAACTGGAAAGTAATGACATTTCCTACATTTAGATATGTTAGAATATGTATGTACCTAAAAATCCCTAATATTCTCCCAATTTTGTTTTATACTCCTTCTATCCCACCTTATTCCACTTTTTTAGTCACCCCAATTGGATATTTTAGTCCAAAGATATGCAAATTTCCAAAAAACAAATGCACCTTTTAAAACCCTAATTTGGAGACTGTTATGCTAGATGACATTTATTATGTTCTAGATATGCAATTTTGGCCCTTCTGAGTCTAAAATTCCATCCTAAGGTATCATGATGTGCCTTCTTTCCAACCCCATAGGTTAGACCAAGATTGGATTATGAAAGATAATTTTATGATAACTTTCCCAAGACGTGCTTATTTTTTTTCCATCTTAGGAGAGTGAATTTGTACGGACTTCCACGTGTCACTGTCTTTACTTTAGAAGTTGAACTTTGTACCAGTAAAACTTCGATCTGTACCATAACCAATGGAATGGGCCCTCACAGATAGGGGAGTGTCAGGTGCTATATATCTCTGATATATGTGTAGGGTGCAATAATAGTACTTGACCAATATCTCAGGGAACTAACTAAGGAGGCTTCACCATTCCCTTAGTCGTACTATCCGACAGCCCAAGTATTATAGATTGATCTCACTTAGTGTTGTTCTTGGTGTACTATATAAACAATAAGGCCAAATGGTTTACTAAGTTGGTATCAATATTATAAGGGGCCTCCCGATATACGCAAGGTACATGGGATATCAAATCCATAGAAGTGTTGTCTAATGCACAACTATTTGAAAGGGTCCTTCTGATATACTCTAGGTACATGGAAGAACCACATTGCCCCCGGGTTGTAGCACTAAGAAGTAATGACAACCTACATTTAGAGAAGTCAGAATACATTTGTACCTAAAAATTCCTAATATTCTCCCAATTTTATGTGATACTCCTTTTATCTCACTTTATTCCACATTTTTAATCACCTCAATTCGATCTTCTAGTCAAAAGACATGCAAATTAATGCACCTTTTAAAACCGTGATTTGGAGATTGTTCTACTAGCCAACCTTTATTCTACTATAGATATCATTTTTTTTCCCTTTTGAGTCTTAAATTCCATCCTAAGGGATCCTGATGTGTCTTCCTCCCAACCCCATAGGTTAGGCCAATATTGGATTCTCCAAGAGAATTTTATCATAACTTTCCCAAGATGTGCTGATTTTTTTCCCTTTCAAGAGAGTGAACTTGCCCAGACTTCCACGTGTCACTGTATTCACTTTAGAACTTGAAATTTGTTCGAGAAAAAATTTAGTTTGTACCATAACCAATGGAATGGGTCTCACTCAATTTGGATTTATGTATCTTTAAACATAACAATTTTTCCAAGAACACTTGTTTTAGACTTAAATCTGGACCAACCAAAAACTCTAATTTCCTCACAGAATAAATTTCATATTACATAGAATCAAGGGATTAAATTTGTAAAAGATATACTTCGCTATTCCTCCTTTGTACTGTAAAAATTTCAGAACCTGAAACAAAAGAGAAAAAAATTGGGAGAGAAATTCCTAAAAGACTTGTTTTAGACTAGTTTCAGGACGAGTCAAGAACCCTAACTTGAACATAATGTATATCCAAACATATAACGAAACAAGATATGAAATTTCTACCCAAGTTATCTTTGTATGTCTCCTATACACCATAGAAATTCCATATCCTGAAACATTCCTGGAACAAAGTTGTTGTGAAAATTACAAGAATACTTGTTTGAAGAAGCCGTTCCAGATGATTGTCTAGCTCTGATACCAAATGTTAAGAACAAAATATCAAAATAGCATAAAAACCTCACAATAAGTACTCAACTCCTTGAAAAAGATATAAATTTAGATAATAAGCATATTCGAGGGGGAAACCTCCTTATACATGATATGAATTCACAAATACAAGATGATTCCAAATGAAAAGGTCTCCTTGGTATATATAGGAGACTAGGAGGTGCAATTACAACAAATGGACCCAAGCCGACATAAATAAAATAACAATACCAATTTAATATGCTCCAATTAAGGGGTAATGTGCCACAATTTAGGGCTTAACAATATCGCACGTGCCAGCCCAGTTTTGTACTACGCACAAGGAATCAAGAAGAACATCGAATGTAGCGAATATGAGTGTATCTTTGGGAATATTTTGTAATAAAGTATGATAATGACCCAAATGATCGTGGGAATAGGCATGGATGAGATGGAAAGTTAGTTATTATTTCCACACTCTAAGAAGATTCGGGGATTGCATACAGAGACATAAAGTGGATGGATATTTTGTTCATTGAAGAGACTAGAGCAGAGTCATTTGATTAAAGAGGGAACAAAGTATTTTAAGATAAAGTTCATGACTATAACCAAGAGTTGACTAGAATAGAAAAGATCGAGTTCCATGTTTAGTTTTTTCTATGTCTTGGATGAGTCTATAATAGAATTAGAATAGTTTAGGAATGAAGGAATGAGATGAGATTTCATAGTGCAGTTTGATGCAATGATTGTTGTATTAGTTTAGAGCGCATAACACAGATATGTGTTATGGGTTTTTGTACCTATATGCATTTGAAGCTAAAGAATGAAATACAAAGTACTTTCTCTCTACAATATGATATGTGTGTTATGATTTGGATGTATATCTATTGTACTTTTCAATAGTTATTACATTGTTATTTAGTTATGGGTGAATGAATGTGTTTATACCCAAGATGATTCCCTATATACAATGTCCCTTCTCATCTGAAACAATATTATCAGTCTATGTGATTCTCACAGCGTCTCGGGTGAGACCTTATTCGGTCTTAGATTGAATATTGAATATGTGGATGCCTTGGTGTTTTTTTTGGTCAATATTAATTAACCTTGGATCTTAAACCCCCTAGTGAGGAGAGTGTATATAACACAAGCCAACAAATGGTTTCATTCCTTGGACCCTAACAATTTTGTATTGCATGATGAAGGGAAAAAGTGAGGTGCAATCCATCTTGGGAGAAAATACAAGACTAGTTATATGAGAAGGAATATGATTTTGGATGACAAAAAACCAAGAACCTGATAACCGATGTTGAAAGATGGAAATAGAGGTATATCTACATAGATTTGCATGAATTTTTCTTTATTGAATTTCCTTCTTTGTTGATGAATGGTTGAAGAGGCTGGAAACCAAGAACCAGTAGTATGAGACTAAACTATAATCAATAAACCGAAATATATGGATAATAAGTGATCTTGAGAAATCAAATTATAGCTCAACCAAGTAAATATATGACATATTGTTGAGTTTTCCATCAAATACAATGATTCTTTTAGAGAGGATAAAATAAAATTTGTGGAAAGCCCTAAAAAAATATTGTTGGAAGAAATTCCCATGTGGATGAAGTTGTTGTTTGTAGGGAAGGGGTTGATGCACATGGAGCCCAATAAAATTGCTGATTACACCCCCTTGTGTAGAGAAACAGGGAATTGAAAGAAGGGGGGAAGAGAGAAAGAAAATGGATCCAATGGGGGGGATACAAAATATGATGAGATAAGGTGATAAGAGAATGGACCCATAAGAGAAGAAAAGAACAAGATCCAAGAGATTCATAATAAGAGTTGAGATTAGTAGGAAAGTTGAATAGAGGAGATAAAATAAGAGAAAAAAGGGTTAAGGATGTGGAGTGAGACCCAAAACAAAAACAAACAAGACTACACTAGGAATATGTGTGGGGGATAGTGTTGTGCCAAAAATGAGCACAATGGAAGATAGGTCGTCAATGAGACACAACATTAGAAGTAGGATATCAAGTGAGGATACCAGGAGTAATGGTAGTAGGGTTACATAAGATGAAGTCAGGTCCCCTTGGATGTTAAAAGATGTAGTTACCTCAGAGGAAGATTAGGCACAATGTTTTGAGTCACCAAATTTTCATCCTTTTTACCATTATTTCACATCATTTTCCTTGACTTTTAATTATTTCTCGCTTTCGGTAACATTATATTAAGTCCATTTTCATGATTTATGGGGAATTAGGTTCAAAATGTTTTCAAATGCATTTATTTTAGTATTTTAAGTCAATTTATGATGAAATATTAGAAAAATAACATGTTCTCACTTAACCTTGAAAGTTGGGTTAGTTTGGTGATGATTGTAGGTCAAATTGGAGTTTGCAACAATGCTTATTTTTTCTAGTTAGCTCCAAATTCGAATTTCATCTTCAACCTTTGAATATTTTTCATATATTTGTATCATCATAGATTATCTTGGATGTGGAAAGGATATTTGACCATATACAATGTTAGTTTGATTTGTTTTGAATTATTAGCAAAGATCTTGTTCATTTACTAGTTGGTTTTTAGTTTTTA
Source organism: Picea sitchensis (assembly GCA_010110895.2). Classification (NCBI taxonomy): domain Eukaryota; kingdom Viridiplantae; phylum Streptophyta; class Pinopsida; order Pinales; family Pinaceae; genus Picea; species Picea sitchensis. The sequence goes on from SNQJ01S0032605.1 coordinate 12,047, forward strand.
CTTACTAATAAATGGTTGCAACCACATGAGAGAAAGGTGGATATGAATTTATTAGTTTATCAACTTATTATTAAATCAAATTATGTATAAATAAGGGTTCCTTCTCCATTCCAAGGAGAGGACTCTTTGATCATATGTCCAACTGATCATGGAGTGAATAAATCATCTTAAGAATTCTTCCATATGGATTGCAAGTTTATAGTTTCATTGTGTTTTATTATTTGATATAGTTTATGATGTTGTAGAGTAGTTTTCTACCTTATCCTTGGGATAATTAAGCTCACTCTACCATGGTGGTATGTTATTTCATTCTATAGAAGTGTGTTTATTTTATGCAAGTTATTTTTCTCTTTTTATCAAAGCATTATATCAAATACAACGTTTATGTCATTTCATTTCAATATAAAACATTTATATCTTGGAGATTTATTAATGCTAATGTCCTGTAGTTTTTAAAGTATTGTTTGTATGGTGTGTGGATCGATCCTTTGTTATTTCCTCTATATTTCTTTTAGTTTCATGATTGATTTGTTTTGAGTGGAGACAAATCTCATTGGGGATTGAACAATAAAATAGAGTTTGATTATGTTATGTGAAAGTTGTGTGCCTCACAGTGAAAGAAACATATCATGCACCCTTGAAAACCATGCATTGTTGTCTCATTTTCTTTTTGAAATTGCCAGCGTGTGAAGTAGAATGACATTTTATATGCTCTGTTTGTTTTTGTAATTAAAAGAATAGTCTCAATTGAAGGTGGGAATGATATTTCCTATAATAATTTCATACATGAACACTTATAAAGTGCTTGAGTGAAAGATTCTAGCATGTGCCAACATAGCACTTTCTGGTTTTCCTATCAAATAAACAAGTTTCTTGTGATTTAGTAGGAGTGTAGTTTCATTTTGTTCAGTCATAAACCGAAGAAATTATTACTGAAATACATATAGGAGTTATCAACTAATCACCACTCCTCGATAGGTGAAAAGTGGATTTTGTTTTATTTATCTTCCTTGGATTTGTTTCATAAGAAACATTTGTCAATTTTTTTGCATATGTTTTGGATGAATACAACTCATTCACCTGTCTTATTCCATGATATCATGTTTTATTGTAGGAAAGTGATAGGTTTTTGCAGGTCCCATTAGGATCGAGAAGGTCAATCTATGCACAAGTGATTTTCAAGACCAATGTTTTTTGAGAAGGGCATGTCATCCATAAATCCACATCAAAATAATACCAAGTATATACTAGTATCAAAGGGAATTCAAATCATTACCAGTCACATCCATCATGTTGATACTACTAAACAAGGCCTTCCAAAATCCCACTATGTTATGGCATGTTGTTTATTTTCCCTCTTCCAAGCTTAACAATCCACCCATGTTCAAGTTCAAACTTCCATTTTCTTATGTAACCAATATTAAACTTTCCCATATTACTACTACTATCATATCATGAATCCAACCTATTTTCCCTTCACAAGCTTAGCATGCTTTCCTCCTTCATCCACCCCTTACCCATGAATAAAGTCTCTCAACTCACTCACATGTTGAGTTACCTCACTATTCCCTTCATTTTTCCAAATAAATTCCTACTTGATAGTGAACTTTACTTTCATCTATGGTTCTTCAAATAGTTTTTTTCTATGCTCGTGTTGGATGATGTGGGATTCCTTAAGGCCCTACTTCCAACAAATCTTGTCCCATCAACATCAACATCTTATTTTTTATCAAGGTTCAAGATATATTATAGTACCTTGGGGATTGCATCGATCAATGGAAGGTTCTCTCATTGACGACAATGTAAATCCATTAATGTCCCCTGATTTTCATATTCTGCAGGGGACTCAACTTCAACACATTCATTTGTACTTGTTAAAATGTATTATGGTACCTTGACGCTCATTTTCATTAATGGTTATTTTTCTTGCATTGGTTAACGATATCCGCTAACGATGAGTAATGCAATGACTTCTTCCCATGTTCAACTTTGACACATTCATTCACATGGTTATAATTGTACTACAAGTTTGGATACAATTGAATACTTTATGGTTTCATATCACTAACAACAATTTACAACTTCCATATTTTACAAATAAAAAAAGTTCAGCTCTAATAGATTAATTCAAGAAATGAAAAGGTACAAAGGTTCAAGTTTCATATCTTACCCTATGTTCCTCCAGCTAAGAGAAAAAAAAATGTTATGTAGATCCGATTGTTTCAGATGAAATGCATGATCCATCATTAGCAGCCATAGTATTTATCCATTATCACAAGATCTCTCAAATGAATAACCCATGGACTTCTAAGGTAGGTGCAGGTATGTATTTTTCTAATATTTAATTAGTAATTCATTTATTGTATATGAAGTGTATTTGGAAAATTATTTATGTCCCTTATGCTTTCCTCGCCACTCTCATATTCCGTTTCCTATTTTTCCCTTTTTCTGAGGATGGCAACAACCTTCACTTGGGGGAGGAGACATTCATATCTTATGATATTATAATATTATGTCGTATTTGACCCCATATAACATACTTGTACGTTCATATGAGGGTGATAAATGTGTTCTCCCATATGACTATTGTTATTTTTTTAAATACCCTCATTGTTTTTGTGTAACCCCTCATTGGTTTGCATATGAGAAAAACTTTGATATGGTGGTTGTAGGATGATTTAGACACCGTGTGGATTATTCAACAGTTGTAAGATAGTTCAATCATTTATGTCATCAGATATTCCAACCATATTACAAATCCTATAACCATAGTGCAAATTCTGTAACTACAATATAGATCGTGTAACCACATTCATTGGTTTGCATACCTACACTTCCCCAGATTCAAAACTGCCACTTGGAGGTTGTTTTATGCATATAGTATATGGTTTGGAATGTATTGGATCCCAATAAACTCAAACTGGTTTCTCTAAGGAACAAGGTCAAACAAAAATTCAAACTTGACAATTTTAAAATAATCAAATCGGCTCAACAGGAACTTTTTGCACATTGTTTGTATTTGTAGGAAGTTGAGGCCGAACAAAAAAATTATGACATGGGTTTTGTGTAGAACATAAAAAAATTGAGTAGTGTGCGGGAAAGTTTTTAATAAAATTCACATGGATGGTTTTGTAAGCGTGTTTTTACGGAAATTTTATGTTTTTTTACCATTTTGTAAAGAAAAACTAGAACTCAATCTTTTTTCAGAGCAATATATTTTTCTCCTCAAAATGGAAATATGAAAATTTAGTGAGATAAATAATGATGAAGTACACCATTTCCAACTTGAATTTCTCTATTTTGATGCATGTATTTTTGTGTTTTCTGGGCAACTTGGAGAGAGTTCCAAATTTTGGGAAGGACAACTGATAGAATTGCACAGATTCAGTCCAGGTATGGCAAGTTAAAAGTAGCCATTCATGAAGATTTTCAGAACTCAGGGAAATGTTTATTGGTTTGAAATGCATCAAAGAGTGACCATTATTATGGAGAATGTTATTGTTAATTTTTGAAATGATTTTACATATGTTTTAAGTAAAGAATTACACGTGTTAAGCCAAAATATGTACTTCTCCATCAAAGCTCTTATCCGATCTCAGATGTAGGAATACATGAAAATATTCACATACACTACCTCCAGCCCATGAAATATGGTAGGAAGGAATGTTCATGCACATCGGTGCATTTATTTGCTATTATTTTTTATCAATGTATACTCTTTTCCAAGAGTATACATTGTTGAACAACCATCCTGCAGACGTTAGACAAAGTAAATAGTATGGAATGGTTTAGTAGTTATTTCAAGAATGATTGCTCAGATGTAATAGGCCTCAAGCGAATGTTTAATTAGGGTGCTATCAAAATGGGTGTCGCTTTCATCTTATTATTTGGGTAGAATCTATTACAACCGTTGATCTATGTTTGGATAATGTTTATGATAAGTCACATGTACGCTCAATAAAGACGAAAAAATTATATCAACATCAATGCAACTACCACCAAAGGTGTTGATCTATTAATGTGTGTTCTTGAGGACAAAAACGTGCATAAATATAGATGGATAGAGTTTTCCAACATGTTAGAATACAAGTAACAACATGTTAGAATACAAGTAATTTTCATGTTTTATTTTTATAAAAGAGAGTTGATGGAAAGTGACAACATCTCATGAAGAAATAGTTTGGGAAAGAAATAAAAGGATTTAGGATGAAAATTATAGAGATTAATTATGATTTGTTAAATTATTGAAACAATATTTTTCAACATTTTCTTTTTATTACATGAAAGAAAAATATTTGTGCATAAGTGAAAATTTGTATTATGGGTTTTTCTAATTTTTTGTGGGTAAGCATTATAGTGGAATAAATATGCCTTCCAAAAATATATAGAATCCAGATGAATTTTTAATAAAGATTGGTTTTGTTTTTGTCATTCCCATGTTGATTATTCTGACAACAATAAACAACATTTTGTTTTGATCATGTATGGCGGAAATTTATAGAAATTGTTAACAAATTGAGTGGGAAAAACAATATCACTTATTTATCACTGCACCCACAGTGGTGGCCACAAATACATGATGCAGTTCCAACAATTTTTAAACATCATTGTGGTCTAGTTATAGGGAAGTTTTATGGAATCATTGGGATTGTGATTGGCACACACTTATTTGGGAGAAATTTAACTAGCTCTTCACCTCCACACAAAAATTCTAAATGGAATCCATTATTAACATGAATGCATTGATCCCCCCGGATGGGGTGTTAGTGAGGTACACATGGAACATAACGGAGGCCGACACCAGCCACCGGGGAATGGAGCCATGTGACGGGCTCGTGCCACCGCCCGCCACCCTCCTCTAGCATTAACTAGCTCTCAATATGACGTGAAAGGGCTTTAATGCAGTGCTCCTCTCCTAATACACGTCTTCGCATGGCTTTGCTTCTGGTATCAATCCCTCGTCTCTGCTTGCGGTATGAAGGGCTCCCCCCTTCGCTTCCATGGCCTGCTCCTGCTAGAATTTTCTGGCTCCCTACAGCTCCTAATTGCCCCAAGGCCTTCTACCTCTACCTGGTGCACCTTGTCTCTGCGGTCAGCTACAAGCATAACCATATGTCGCGACCACGGGGGAGGTCGCGGAGGGGTTCTCCCTGGAGACCTCGTTGGCCTTCGGTCTCGCCTCCCGATTCACCCCCCATCTGCTCCTCCCCTCCCCTCCAAGCTGAGACTTACATTACTCCCCCTCCCGCTCCGTCGGTTACGCAGTTCAATTGCCTAGCAATCATCCCCCGGCCGCTGTGCTCCTCCTTGCATCTCCTTCTCTCCCCACCTATGGCTAAGCCGGCCCATATACCAGTCTTGGATTCTCTAGGGAACTTAGGAGGCGAGCCTCCTCCTCTGCATAAGCCTCGGAACAATGGGCACCCATCCTCTGACTCCTTCCATGGTGAGAAGCTTAAAGACAGCCTGGCCATCCTTTACGGCTTAGTCTTTGAACTCCGCCAGGGGATGGAGGACCTTCAATTTCGCTTGCAAACCACAGATGAAATGGTGGTGGTCCTTCTTCAGCTTCTCTCCTCCATGCATGAGGCTTTCCACACAGACCCGACATGAGCGACTTCAGTGAAGGAACCCGGTACTGCTACCGATGGCGGAAACGTCACGATGCAGCACTTAGCAGAGTTTGGGCTAGAACAGGACGGGAACGAGGCCATGACTATGGAGGTGAACTCAATAAAGGGACCGCTGCAGGATACCATGAAAGGCGCTGACGGAACTGCGACCAAAGAGAAAGTTGAGGTGCAATGGGCGGACGAGGTGACATATGTCGAGGAGGAACCCTGGACCGAGAACCTCCACGCCACCTGGCAGGTTATATGCCAGATGTTTAGGCCTTTGTTTTCATTTTAGATCTTGTGATATGTTTTAGTTTCAATTGATGTCTAGGCTATCTAGGACTTTCCTCTTCTCAATTTATCATATTACTTATGCTGACTACTCTGCTGAATGGACTGGTTTCCCCTCTGTTGGGGTAGTTCAGTAATGACATCATGACTATCTCTATACTTTGGAACTCCATTTTGGCTCTGAAAGGGTTTTAATATATCATACTTCTTACTTAAAAAAAAAAACACATGAATGCATTGATATTTTTGCTAAAGGTGGAAGATGCTTTGTTGCAATCAAAAATATTTTGAGTCTAAGAAGTAGGTGATACCACTCAATAACCAACACTCATACAGTTGTGGTAGCTTCCGACAAACCAACCATAAGAATATCAATTGAAAATCAAGCTCAAAGGTAAGTGTTTCCACACAAGAACCAACACTAGTGAAACTCGTCGTTTCCACACAACAACCAACCACAAGTAGGTCGGTTACCACCCATATACTTTTCAGATAAAGAAGAACCCATCAAACAGTTCAGGAGAATCATATGAAAGGTTGCATGAGGACATGAAATATGTTCATTTGGTGGGAGATGTTGATTCTCCAAATTTCCATTCTTTTTACCATTATTTCACATCATTTTCCTTGATTTTTAATCATTTCCCACTTCATGTAACCTTATAATATGTCCATTTTCATGCTTTATGTGGGTTTAGGTTCAAGATATTTTTCAACATATTTATTTTAGTATTTTAAGTAAATTTATGATTCAATATTATAAAAATAGCATGTTCTCTCTTAACCTTGGAAGTTGGGTTAGCTTGGTGATGATTACAAGACAAATTGGATTTTTCAACAGTGCTTATTTTTTCCACTTAAATCCAAATTCGAATTTCATGTTCAACCATTGAAGATATGTCATAGATTTGGATCATAATCAACTATATTGGATGTGGAAAGACTCTTGGACCATACACAAGACTAGTGTGATTTGTTTTGAATTATTAGCAAATGTCTTGTAATCATTTACTAGTTCATCTTTAGTTATTACTTATTAGTAAATGGCCACCTGAGAGAAAATTAGATCTGTTTTTATTAATTTCTTATATTATTCTCAAATAACATTATGTATAAATAAGAGTTCCTTCTTCATTCCTAGGGGAGGACTCTTGGAGCATATGTCCAACTCATGATGGAGTGAATAAAACATCTTAAAATTTGTTCCATATGGATTGTAAGTTTATAGTTTCATTTTGTTTTATGATTTGATATAGTTTATGATGTTGTAGAGTAGTTTGATACCTTGTTATTGGGAGAATTGAACTCACTCTAAATGTACCATGGTGGCATTTTATTTCATTTTATGAAAGTGTGCTTATTTTATGCAAGTTCTATTTCTCTTTTAATCAAAACATTGTTTCATATATAATGTTTGTGTTTTTTTGTTTCAATATACATCATTTATATCTTGGAGATTTATTAATGATAATGTCTTATAGTTTTTAAAGTACTATTTCAAGGGTGTTTGGATCGATCTTTTCTTCTTTCCTCTATCTTTCTTTTAGTTTCATGATTGAGTTGTTTTGAGCAAATGAAACTCTCATTGGGGGTCGAACAATAACATTGAGTTTGATTATGTTATGTGAACATTGTGTAACTCACAATGAAAGAAACATAACATGTTCCCTTGACAAATCTTTATTGTTACCCAATGAAGATTGTCTCATTTTCTTTTTTCAATTGTCAGTGTGAGAATTGGAATAGCCTTTTATCTACTTTTTTTTTTGCAATTACAATAATAGGGTCACTTGAAGGTGGGAACAATATTTTCTCTAAGAAATGCATACATGAACACTCTAGAAATTCTTGAGTGAAAGATTCTAGCCTATGCCAACATAGCACTTTTTTGTTTTGTTTCCCAATGAAAACGTTTCTTGTGATTTGCTAGGAGTATAGTTTGATTTCCTTAAGTAAAGAGTGCTATTTATTATAGATTGGATAGTCATTCTTTTCCTAGTCCCTTCACATATAGTTTTGGCATATCTAAGCTTATTCCCCCATATTGATGATTTAATGTCGAGAAATTATCCATATAATTTGACCAACATAATGTAGCAGTGTCGGTGTGATAGAAGATGGAGATGGACCCCTCAGAGAAGGAGAATAGGCTTTAAATATTGTGAATGGACTTTTGCTTCTATAGGTAGAAATCTATTTAAGAGCCCTCACCAAATATAATGAGATAGTATTGAGGAACCACCTCTTTGAACCACCCTCCTTGCACATTTGTAACCAAGAATAAAGAAACAAAGAAAGTACGAAGATATAAATAAAATAAGAAAGAGTAGAATAAAGGAGAAGAGAAGAGACGAGTGAAGAAGAGGTTGATTTCAATAATACTTCTCAAGTAAGAGTTTTGATATTAGTATCCATATCAAAAAATACTTGTATTTAGTTAGGAGGATGCTACACTAGGTTTACTATGGTGAAACAAGACACAACTCTGAGGCTACTCATGTTCCATGGGAAAGGTAAAGATGACACATAATAGCATTTTCTTACATGTGAAGCTATATGGTATGTGAAGAGAATAACAAATGAAGCATCTAAGATAGCACAGATGGATACCACCTTCATAGATAGATCTATGACATGGTACATGAATTACAAGGAGACTATGTTAGTGTGGTAGACAAGGTCCATAAGAAAAATTAAGAGAGATATTCTTAGGGAGTTTCAAAATCCTAAGTCAGAAAAAA
>SNQJ01S0032605.1:30569-50442 GCA_010110895.2 Picea sitchensis
TAATTATTTTGTGGTTGACGTATTTTATTTTGTTCCCAAACTATATTAAATAATTTTTTTTGATAGAAAAACAATCTTGACAGGCATCACCCACTTGTTGCAATCTACAAGTATTTTATACACACTTCATTTAAGCGGTCGGCTGTAATTTTACTGTCTAATTCAGCGGCCGCATTGAGACATGACGTTCCATATATGACGACTATTAATCAAAATCATAAATATATAGTTTTATATATAATATTTGAGTATTATATGCTTCTGAAAGAATATATTTCAGCGCATGCAAAAACAACTTCAGCCACTTATAAAAAACAACTATTATTTAATATATGCATGCGTTACGAAGATACCACTTATAAAAAACAACTATTATATAATATATATTCGTAACCATATATAATCGTGCGAAAGAATATGCTTTTATTAAAATTATACAATGCATAGTTTTAAAATTATATAATATATGATTATAGAAAGGTACAAGCTGTTTGGATCTTTAGACTCTTCAAACCTTCTATATTTTTAAATAATTTTTATTGAATATTTATTAATTCAAATTTGTACTCACAAATCCAACTATTCATCTTCAATGTTTAAAAGCATTATCGATTCCTTTTCCAAATTGTTTCTCTATGTTAATCTATTAAATGTTTGAAAGCATTATCGATTCCCTTTCCAAATATGTGCTCCTTTCATATTAAATGTTTGAAAGCATTATCAATGCCCTTTCGAAATTGTATGTTAATCTATGATGTAACGAACCTCGTCGTTAGAACAAGCAGCTTTGCAAAACCAGCTTTGCAAAACCATTGTAATTTTTTTTTTGTGTTTGTGTAGGAAAGTAATAACAACAATACATTTAAAACATCGTAACACGATGATGAACACAACGCACGTAATTCGCGCAACATACAAACATAACAACCCAGCATATTAGCACATCATGTAGCTAGAAGCAAAATAAAACATTCAATCAGATTAAGAATAAAAACGACTACACGCCCGTCCTACCCTGCAATGGTTAGGACCTCCAAGACACATAAGCAACTCTCAAGCCCAGGTTCCCATCGATTATGACCATTTAAGATCTCAACGCTGGCGACTGTTCTCAGGAACAAAGAGGTGTCTACATCCTGCCCGACACACGCAAGACGATGCCTACTAAGCTAGAAGCATCATCAATCAATCAAACACGATAACAACAAACAGCCTAAGTAACTAACGCCATCCCCACGAGCGAGAGGCAATCACAATAAACGTTACAATACAAGTACAAACCTTAATAAAAAAATAAAATCATCCACATCGGGAGGCGCATAACCCTAATCCAGATTATCATATGTGCCTTTTGATCAACGTGCGCAATGATCCAATCTTAAGAAATCACGTCACCACCGTGTGACAAGCGCACTAGGTACCCATGCACAAACAAGAATAATTCTAAACCTTCGACCAAACATAAAATCCAACCCTTCTGAAATCCAACTTGCATTGGCATACATTATACAAAACCATAATGAGAGCACTGTAATCAATCTAGTTGAACGGAGCGCAACGTAACTACAATGAAGATAGGGTAAAAAGAATTGCAACATTATAGATATATCTCACTACTATCTTACCATCATAAAACTATTCTAGCACATTTCATCCAACCTCAATCAACATCTAAGAACTTATAAAATTTACTTCCTTCCTTCATTAAATAAAACCTGTCATAACAATCATAAGGAACCGAAATGTCATTTATAATTGAATAATCATTGTTACCCTTAATGAATTATTAATTAACATAAAACAATTGCCTCCCCCATTCTTCCTAATTTACAACACTTTTTATCAGTAAGAAGAAATGAGAATCATTTGTATTAAATAAATTAATATCTATCCTGTAAAAAAATCATTAACATAAGGCATTTGCTTCCCCACCTTCCTTCAATTACAACCCATTAAAACATTACAAGAATGAAATATCTCAATTTAACAATTTATTAATTAACATACTAATTATGCTGATAGGCGTCCCCCCTATTAGAATCGATGGTTTAATGAGTCTTTTAATTAGAAATTCCAATCTTATGGTCTACAATGAAAGATGTTGGCATATTCTTCGTCGTTCACTCAAATAAATGAATAGGATTTAATGTTCTTAACTTCCTTGCATTTATGAATGCATCAGTTTCCTTGTTTACTTTTTCACATTTACTTAATATGATTAAAAAATTGTTGCCCTACCCATTGATTGCCACGTTTAATAATTAATTTGTATAATCAACCTCATTGCCACATTCCAGTAATTAGCATGGACCAAACATTTATGGATGTGAAGGGTTTCAATGTTTGGGATTACTCTGGTGCTCTTCCATTCCAATTCTCCTCCTGCATGTCAGTTAGAGAATTTATTTTATTTAATCTAATAATTTTTTTATTGGAGTATTTCACATTTACTTAATACATCATTAAAAAATTACTGCCCTATCCATTGATTGCCACGATTTAATTAAATTTTTAAATACGACCACCTGAATGCCACGTTTCAGTGAACAACAACCATTACTTGGCTTAGATATGAATGTGAAGCGTGTCTACGGTTTCAGTTTACTCAACAACCATTACTTGGCTTAAATATGAATGTGAAGCATGTAGACTATTTCAATTTACTCCTCATGCCTTATTGCGCAGAAACTCTAATATTTGGACAAATGTTTCACTTGGATTAAATATGAATGTGAAGTGTGTCTACCATTTCAATTAAGAGTCCGCATTTCGATTAGTAGGTAGGTTAATTGAAACCTCATTTGATTGTCGTTTACATGCCATTCTTTTGGTGTTTCCATTTCCCTCACACTACTGTGCTTTCATCCTAAATGAATCGAGGGCATTTCCATTGCTTTCATGTTGCTATCCTTCAAAGGAATAATCAAATGTTCCCTGCAAGTTCAGATATGATATGCACGCCTCCAAGGAGGAAAAGGTCAACTACTATATGTTATTAGCTTCTATATCTTATTTTATGCTTCTTGAATGATACAATAACTAAAACATTATTATTTTCCGCGGCCTCATAGGTGATTCGAATTACTCTGAACACAACTCGGATTAGTGTCTACAACCTGTGGATGAATTGCTCTGAACACAACTCAGATTAGTGCCTACAACCTGTGGATGAAATTCTTGCAAAGCTCAAAACTAAGCAGAAAGCTACCATCTGTAAGGTTAAATATGATTTGTTATCAATGTCCTTCAAGCTACAAGTGTAATTCATCATCTACGAAGTTCAAGATGATTTGCTATCAATGTTTCTAGAATAAGTAAAGATCATCATATGTAAGGTTAAAGATGATTTGTTATCAATGTCCTTAGAACAAGTATGATCTTAAGTTGTCTTCATCAATGTCCTGAACAAGTATGATCTTAAGTTGTCTTCCATGCAATACATCACATCAGCCTACAAGTTCCTATCTTTGTGACAAAGTACACAAACCCTTAGTTTTTTTTTTAATCCAGAAAATAATTTTTGTAATGTCTCAAACATAAATCAACCTTGTCATGTTATAACATAACCCCATCGCTGCAACTGATGAACCAAATCAGCTTTATAAAGGTCATCCCTGACATTCTCAAGATTTCGCCCCTCTGACTTTGATTATTTTGATTCTGATTTTGATTATTTGATATATTTTGAATGATGATAATGATTTATATATTTAATTTTCATCATATAGATATATTCGATTAATAATGGATAACATTTAATATACTGACATATCGAATATGACCATGAATGACAGAACATAATTGTCAGACATGATAATTGATAATCACAATATGATGATTGAATCTACCAAACACGGTAATATCGCAAGAATGTGACGCAACATAGGGACATTGAAATCTCATGAACATTTACGGTCATAATTTGACGAACATATAGAATTTTGCACAATTTGGCAAACATAAATGGACACCGCATCGTAACAAATATAGGTATATCATCGCGAACGACGGATATATCTTCATGTTGAAATGTGGTGCACATTAATTTTGCTAGATGTCACATTATGATAGGAAAAGTATTTCTAAATGTTTCAATGGGATAAACACTACACATCGTCACAATGCGATGCACATAACCAAACCACAGCCAAATGCGACAAACATAAAACAATATTGAAAATGAGAGAAACATTTGCCGAAGCCACAATGTCATGAACATAACCAACTTTCAAACTGTGACAAACCTAACATGTTCCAACACCATACTCTGAGAAACAAACCCTTCACCATAATGAGATAAACAAACGATTCTAACGCCCGCATCGCGCCAAACCTTTCTCCCAACATCGAATGTGACAAATAACCGACATCGATTGTAGACAAATACTCCAAGATCAGATAGACAAACATTTCCTAACGCCTTTATTGTGACAAACATTTCCTAACATCGCAGAAGTGAAAACATTTCGCACTCAGACAAACATTTCCCAACATCGTAAAGTGACAAACATTTCCTAACGTCACAATCTATCAAACATAGTAATGTTGTAACTTATCAAACATAGTAATGTCACAATAAGGGACAAACATATAACATTGCAAATGCATGAACATATTAACGCCACAACTTCACAAACATGTAATGTTGGAACTACCAGTATACTAACGCTTGTCACAATTTGATGAACATAGTACGTCATTGCAATATGATGAACATCAACAAACGTCATAATGTGTCACACATTGCCCTATCATCACAATATTGCGAACATTTCTTCAAATTTTAATGTGACGTTACCATCGTACGCGAAACATTTCCAAATCACACCCATTGAACATAGTAACGTTGTGATCGACAAAACATAGTAACATCAGAATGTGATAACATATATGGTTGTCATAATGTGACAAAAAATATATGGAAGTCGAAATGTAATAAATATTTCCAAACGCTACCATAGTTCCATCATGGTAACGTTTGGAATCACCAAACATTGTAGCCCTCGCAGTAATGAACCTATTAATGGCTATCACGTGACGCATTACTCATGACGTCCCAACTGACGCAACATAGCCTTATATAGTGCACGAAGAACATGGCCTATCATCCCAATGCAACAACAAGGAATTGGCAGCACATAATGTGGTGCACATATCTCGATGTTGTATTGTGATAGGTATTTCCAAAAGTTGCAATGGAATGAACACAAACCTAATCGTGGCTAACTGACAAATATAGACTGATTTCAACATACAAATATTTTCATAATGCAATGCCGGGACAATGAATCCCACTAATAACCAGGAAACCTATTCCAACACCATATAATGTGAGAACAAAACCCGTCATCAGAATTTGATAAACATAACTCAAGGTTGGCTTGATCTAAAAAATGTGATGTCTCAATGTGACTAACAAAACCTGATGTCGCAATGTGCCAAACAAAACACAGACCAAATTGTAATGTGTGAGTTCCATAGTAAACCATGGTTAAACATAATCAATATGGCCCACTATAATCATATCCTGATGGTCGCTGAAGTTTAGCCACATGGTCAACTATAATAAACTCACCTCAACCATAGCCAAACGCCCATGGTCAGTCATGGTCAACCACACTCAAACCATGAGTGTGAAGGACAACCACGATCAACCATAAACAACATTCCCTTTCCAAATCCAACTAACATCTACCAAAGTTAACCATTGTGGTCCACATTATAAACCATGGTCATGGTTAACCATAGTCATCCAGAGTCATTGTCAAATAAGATATTAATGTATTACTACTTAATAATGTATTTATTAGGGTATTATTACTTTTAAAATGCATTTATTAATGTATTATTATTGTTATAAAGTATTATTAGTGTAATAATACTTCAACATTTTACACTATTATTAACTAGCAACAACCATTAAGTAAAAAGTGGTTGTTACTAGTGCTTGTTACACATCAACCACATTATTAATTACATTATGTGACACTATACATTTAATATTAGTGTATTAATTATTAATGTATTAACATTATTTTATTACACAATGTCATTCATATTTATGACCATAAGAAACCATGATCATGGTCAAACATATCCAACCATTTCACAAATATATATTACCAAAATACTAATTTAATAATGCATTTATTAATACTTAATAATGTGTTACTTATTAGTGACACACTTTAAACATGTATTGTACACAACCATTAATGTATTGATTACCTATCAAATTAATTAATGCATCGACACTTTAATATGTTACATTACATGATGACACACTTAATTTTATATTATCATACAATGTAATAATGCAGTTAATGTATTAGCACTCTCAATAAAGTTACAAATGTAGACAGATCAATGTATTGCTACCTATTAATGTGACATTCTGACATCAGACAATATATTTATAAGAGTTTTAATAGAGAAATTAATGTATACATTAAATTATTAATGCATCAATCATTTAATATGGTACTTCATAATAACTAATTTAAATTAACTAATTTATAGATCACATATATATCACTCACATTGAATACCATTAATGTTGAGTTATATTAATAATGTAATAATCATTCATTCAATGTATAATTAATGCATTGATACATTATTAATGTAATAATAGTCCAATATGTTACATACACAAAATCAATGTAATAGCACTTAACTCCCATACACATTACACAATGTAACAATGCATTACTTCAAAAGCTCTACCTAACTAATTATTCCTTTAATGCACATACCATTACCCATTAACACCTATAAATGCATTTTATTAAAGCATTTAATGCATTATTTTATTACAATTTTACTCTCAACAATGCATTAATTAACATAGCAACCACAATTAATTAACACATCAGACACCCCATCAATCAATTAATTAACAAATCACACCACAATTTAATTAACATTTTACATTACACACTAATGCACACAATTTAATTTATACACCACACATATATTTAAGCACACACAGACCACACTTGCATACACTCATTACACATCTCATATAACACACCACCATACTATTCCAACAAATGTATTAATTAATAATATATCAATGTATTAATTAATTACACACATTACATCATTAATCTACTAATCAATTAATTACACTCTTCCTTACACACCAATGTAGATTCATACTTAATTTATAAGTAAAATTTATACTGCATTAAAGCAATCACACACATTAATATATTAATATACCATTTATTTACATACATCATTACATTAACATAATACACACTATGCATTAATACATTAATAATCTTTAATATAATACACACTATGTATTAATATAATACATTGATTATACACATTTAATGTATTAATACCACATTAATACAACCCTGAGAGTGACAAATATGATCTGAGTGTGGCTGTTAAGCCACCCTATGGTTGTTAGAAAGTCACCTGGCTCAAAACATGGGTGATGTGTAATCCAACCATGTTAAGGACCATGTTAAGGGTTGGTGTAGATCAGGCTTGCAAGGACCAAGTGATTTTGGATCGACTAGATGCCCCCTGAGTCTGCTCTCAAGTCAACAGTCCTCAAGACAAATTAACAAACAAAAAAAAAATACCACAAATACAATTTCTTTTAAGTTATTAATGTATTATTTTAGCACTTTTAAATATTTTTTATTACTTTCTAATACTTTTATTATTAATATTATTTTACTTTATTAATGTGTTTTGTTTTTTTTTTCAAGAAAAAATAGTTCCATTCATTACTCTATCGAATCAAATATTATTCTAATGTAATCAAATGAAACTTCTGACATAATGTTTATCTTTTTTTCTTTTTTTTATTCCCTTATAATATTTCTGATTTTTATCACCTTATAGGATATGTAGTTTTGTCAGCTATTTTAAGAACCTGTCTTGAATGTGCATAAAGTTTAAGGTTTCAAAGCCTTGCTTTAAGTTGCTAATCTTATCCTTCCATTGGCTAAGGTAGATTATCTCTATTTTAGCTTTGTCACTTATCCAATCTATTGTAAATCTTTAGAGTCCCTCCCACCACATTAATTTCTTGATAGAGAAATGTGTGTCAAGATAAAGAAGTCCCCATAATCCCAACAACTCAGTTTTCATATTGTTCCTTGTACCTCCAGTAAAATGTGCTTGGATGTTGTGTTCATGAATGATTTTTAAGTAAATACCTATACCACATTTGTCTCTTGAAGTAGATTTATGTTATTTACTCTTTTATTTACTAAATTACTCCATGCATTGCTATCAATAATTATACTACACATTAAGTATACAATATTTTTTATGTATCATGCAGTTGCATCAATTAATTAACACACTTCAATGTAATTTCATACTATTAACACTTTCTTTTACCTATTCTCTTTATATTTTCATCTTAATGTAATATTTTAGGGAAATGTCTCTTTATTCTTTGTTATTATTTTCTCATTAATACATGTAATGCTTTGTTACTATTATTAACTTTATTAATATCATCGTTATTTACTATTTTATTTTGCCAATCTCTTTTAGATTATTACTGTATATTATTTTAATAAATGTAGTTTTATAGTTTTAACCTATTTTATTTATGCTATATTATTTTCTATATATTTTATAAATAATTGTTATTTCATTATTTATTTTATTATTGATAACTAATTGTTATTAATGCATTTAATATTATTAATTAATAAATATTAATTTAATTTTAATTTCAATTGTTTTATTAATTAAATAATAATTTATTACCTTCTAATAATTATAAATAAATAATTACACTGATTAATGGGGATAAAAACATTCTCTAATTATAGACCATTATGATCAACCTTATTTTAGCTGCTCTCTCATGGAATCATTTTGGAAAAGAAGATTAGCATTTGGCTAGAAAGTCAAGGTAAAAGAGCTAAAGGCTAGTCATTTAGGAGATATCATTCAACTGTGGAACCATCTTGTATCTTTTAGGGATCATTCTGAGGAGTTCAATACTAAAACTAATCTTTTTTTTGTTGTTTTGTTGACTTTAGAAAGCTTTTGACATGGTTCCTAGGAAAACCTTTTGAATAGGTTGGAAAAGATAAAAGTGCCTCTCGAGTTGAGTGCTTCTGCAATAAGGATGTATGAGACTATTGACAAGTTTTCTTAAAAACACTGAGGGTCGGTCAAAAGAGATTAATTGCAAAATCAGAGTCAAACAAGGTCAGCTGTCCCTGTCCCCACCTTTAAGTATTATACATTGATAAATTAGGAAGAATGTTCAAGTGTGTTTGTGTTGGCCCCTACTCTCACTGAGATAGTCATCAATCTTCTTCTTTATGCTAATGATATCGCTCTTATGGAAATGAGTCCCCATGGGATCTGAAAACCAACCAAGAATCCTCAAAGAATTTTGCTCCAATGAGTAATAAGGACTGTTAATACTAATAAGACTAAGGTCATGATTATTAACCAACAAGATCCCCATGACCTTGTACATGACAACAACAACTTGGAGAAGTGAATTCACAAAATATCTTGGAATTGATATTCACCACCACAAAGCTTAATTGGAATATAGCATTGAGAAAAGGATTATTGGGGATGAAAAGTTTGACAATATGGGCTTGAAACAATTGTAAATCAATTGATCTTTACTGGAGTTGGGATAAGAAGAAACCCCTTGAGACCTTACACATCTTTCATCCCTATGATGTGAAGCATACGGTAGTATTTCTTGTGAATCCGAGAAAGATAGAGCAAATACAAAAGAATTCTATAACCCATAATCTCAAAAATTAAAGGAACATGCCCTATCCCATTTTCCTCAGAAACTAGCCTCTCCCCTATTGAGAGCATGGCTATGACTAGGTACCTAATGTATAGAACAAGTTAAACAACATGGAAGAAGAGGCTACCTAAAATTGCTCAAATCAAGTCATAACCACCATCACCTGCAGGATGAAAACAAAGACACCCAACTGGGCTAAACTATTGAGGAATAAATGGAAGAAACCATTTCCATGCAATAAAGATACCACAAAAAACGCCAACCAAAATTTAAGGAAAAAAATGTGGTGATAAAGAGTTAGAGGGAAAAAGAAAATTAAGGTATTGTAAAGATGTAATCAACTCTAATCTAGGAGATCAAAATATTCATCCTAGGACAAGCCAAGTGTAAAGAAAAAAATAAACATTCCTAAGATAAGAACAAATTCTCAATAGCTCCATAGTGAAAACCTGGCTATCAATTCCTAAAACTCCATGGGCTGAAAGAGTGTGTCTCCTAGACACTAAAACTTCATAGATGAAAGAGTGTGTCACCTTGTGACACTAAAAAGGTTAGTATGATACACTTTCTTAGATTGTCCAGCCTATACCCATACATCGATCTCATTTTCAAAATATTGATCACACTACCAACCTTCCTAACCTCTTAACTCAACAAAAGTATGGTGATCTTGAAAACCTTCTCTTAATGCTTTTCGAGCACAGAAACAAAATTCTAAAGAATCACAAGTAATCACTTACCCTCTTAAGATCCGATAGACCAATTAGGTCTTAGTGGACGTTAATCATCATCATCATCATTATTAAATTCTTATTATTAATTGATTATTATTTAATTCTTTTTAATAATTTATTAATAAAATTATTATATATATATTTTTATTATTATTTTTAATAAATTATTTAATTAATAATAATACTAACTAAAAAATTAATAATTTTATTTTAAATAATAATTTAGTAATTACTAAATAATATTTAATTATTACAATTAAAATGTATAAATGTATTCATAATTATGACTTATATCAACCACCATTTACTTAATGTGGTTGTTACTAATTATTAATTAGCAATTAGCAGTGCTTCTCGACCTTCTCAACTGTATAATAGCTGAGGTATCTAATAATAGTAAGTCCTCGTTTAGTAACAACATACAGGTTTTATTTCAACGTCTAGGCAGCCACCAACAAAAGGGCGAGGACCATACAGCTGTCAATTAATTTAACCTGACTCCAAAATATCAAGTTCCCTACTAGGTGTCATCTATAGAAACAATTAGAATTTCATAAACGCAACCAAAAAGGAAAGACGCAGTTTCCTAGCGCTGTTGTCATTCCTCCTATCCTGTCATTACTATGCTAACTAAAAAAATTAACAAAAATTAAAACAACATAACCACTACTGGCCATTCACGGAATTAATAGCGCGAGGCTATTCTAACTTCTAAGACCAATAAATTGGTCTTAAGCAAAGCATTAACTGTTGTTATCAATGTACTGTCAAAATTTCACAATCTAATCATGACTCTGCAACCACAATAATTATGCTGCCTCAACAACTTCTGCCACTCACGCGCTGGTAAGGTAATGCGCGGTTCAAAATTTACAGTTCTGAATAAAACAACTATCCAAATTAAAAACAATAAACAGAATATGCCTCCCCATGTCTGTCTGTGAGACATAACGCTATTCCTCAAATTTGGATCTAACTGCAATGCTCAGTTTCCGTCAGAACAACAATCCAAGATATCCCCGCTGCCATTACGCTTACTGTGTGGGATCAGATTCGTAGTCAAATAAACTTCCGGGATGGGTGGACGTTGGGTCATCACCCCACGCTGCAAGAGGGATAGCAATTGGGGGGGAATAGTGCAACAGATGGGGCGAGAGAGTGAGCTCGTTCGCTGGGAGAACTCGAGATTTATCCATGGGATGAGAGAACGGGAAGGACGCTCAGCATCGAACCCGTTCTCTGACAAGTGAAGAGAGGGAGGTGCATTATGGACAACCATGCAAACAACACGGAAGTGAAGAAGACTATGTGAATGTTCCTCGCTCTGCGGTGGAAGGGACGGTGTTGGGTGAAAATCCAAGGGTACAACCTCGCAGATAAACCAAGCATAAACTCTGCGGGCAAGGTAAAAGAATTCGTGTTGTGGGAGCCTTCCCAAAAACGCATTGACACAACCTGACATTTCGTTGAGTAAACCAGAACGATTTCTCTGAAAAAGGGGTGAGACGTAGATTGCATCTTTGCAACTTTGCTGGATGGAATATAAGAGATCTCAGGTGAAATAAAAAGCGAAGACTGAGGTGCCACACTACAGTTGGGATGACAAAAAAAAATGATTTCTCTGGCAGATCGCAAAGTGAGGAGAGACAATTTCTGAGAAATAAATTCCCCCTTTTAAAAAAAAAAGCGAGAGCGAGGCTAGAACTTCACCAAAACCCAAGGACATCAATCACACGAAAATCAGACGAAAGATGCTGGGCACAAGGGTTTTTAGCACGTAGAGAACAAAAATCGCTACGAGGAACCCACTATAGGCGCAGACTGGTTATCGACGGAATGAATTGGCCACCATGGAGAAAGAAAAAAAACCGAAGCGTGGCCACCACGGAGAAAGAAAAAAAACCGAAGGGCAGAGACCAAGAGGCAGGTAAAATTAAGGGGGATTTCAGGAGATTTCGAAGGTGGTCGCACGCCAACTGGGAAAGGTCAAGAAAAAAATTAAAGAAGTGAAGAACCTATAAAATTCACCCATAGATCAAGAAATCATATACCATATTCCATCTAATATAAAACCACATAAAAATTAATCAATTACACTTGATAAATTAGACATATGTAACTTAAGTGAAGGCGAAGGCTATGCTCCCGTTGTCTTGCACTGGCGCTATATCCAGATCCTTCTTTCGAACCGCTCGCTGAGACCTCACCGATATCTCCCAGCCAACGCTAGGGGTACTCTTCTTCCCCTGAATCCCCCGAGCTGCAAAGGTGACACACACACAATACGGGAGAATGTTAGCTCATCGCTTGCATCTCAAGGTCTGAGCTGGGTATCTCAACTCCCATAAGAAAATTCAGTCAAGATAAATTATGGCAGTGTAACCCTACACAAACTAGACATGATCCATACTCCTCCTCCATCATCCTTTTTATAGAGTTTTTTTAGTGATTACTTTCCCAAAACCTCATTAGATTCTTTTTATTAAATTTAATTGGGACTAACCTCCCCCGTACACATATACACATGTCACCCGATCCTTTAGTTGCACGAAAAACTCAATTTGTTAATTAATTAAATTTGTCTATTTCCCTCACCCACCTAAAAGAATTCCTAAAAACTCTCATCGATGTCCCTTTATTCCCTTACAATTCTTAAATGACTTACGCCTTACTTAAATCCTAGTTGAGTTCACAAATAGAAAGCTCCAAGGGCTAGATTCCTTACTAAGTTAGACATCCCCTTTTTTCTTTAAGTTTCAACTTTTGTCTAAGTTCCCCTTTTTAACTAAGTTAAGAATTAACATGTTTAGGCAAAGACAACAATTTACCCTCTTAATAAATTAATCCTCCATTAAAATTTTACTTTAATTATTAATGTTTGAATTTTCTTTACCCCCTTCTAGCTACATGTCTAATTAGTTTTTTTTTTGGTTCATAGGTTTTACTTTGACCTAGGTTTTAAATTCACTAGGATGGCGATAACTTTTAAGGGAAAAAAATGTTATTAAACTTTACTCATACCCCCATTCATTTTAAGGATGACCAGGTTCTAAGGAGGCATAGTTTTCTAGGCACTAGGTTTATTAATATTACAAGAGTTAACATCACAACGTTCCCTTCAAGACGCACTATGTGCTCCAAGGGCACCACTAACCTTTTCATGTTTTATTTGTGCAATGTGCCCTTCAATATGCACTACGTCCTCCAAGGGTGCCACTCTCCTTTTGAATGAATTTGGTAGACGTCAAACCCTTGGAGTCAATACTCCATCAGGTGACCTTATGGGAGACTAAGGGCCTCTAAGGAATAAAGACCCTTCCTTATTGTGTGCCCCTTAGAATCATCGTGAGCGACTGTCACAGTCTGCCCTCACGACCTTGTGGATCTCTCGAACTAGGTAATCTTTAACCTAAATTTGAGCCATGACGGGAGTGCTAGTAGGTTGTGGTAGGGATGTTGCCACACCTCTCCCTCAATGTCTCTAGTTGTCGTGCATGACCCCTTTACTCCAAATGTGAGTCTGGTTGGAAAGCTATCATCATCCTGCATCCATTAACGAATCATGTCAGCTATAATCATCAACATCATAATATCTATTCATATGTCACATATGTAATATCAAAAAATTCAAACCATAACAGTCCACTCCTTGACTAGATCCAGAGTCCAAGGAGATCCATCGATGCCATCGAAATCCTCTAACGTCGATATTCTTGCAAACTCAGGAGAAACCAATAAATATAGAAAAATAACACATCATCAGATCCACA
Source organism: Picea sitchensis (assembly GCA_010110895.2). Lineage (NCBI taxonomy): Eukaryota > Viridiplantae > Streptophyta > Pinopsida > Pinales > Pinaceae > Picea > Picea sitchensis. The sequence continues at coordinate 44,840 of SNQJ01S0032605.1, forward strand.
ACATCTCATAATCGTAATCAAAATAGCCAATCATATAATGAACTGGATCACTTGCACGCAAGTGTCCTCAAAGAATAAGTTTGATTTGTGTGTGCAAGAGCAGGATGTTACATACACCGCCTCTTGTTTTAAACTTCGTCCCAAAGTTTCACAATAAGTAAGTGTTGAATTAAAGTGTCTAACAATATCAATATGTCTATTTATCAAACAAAAATAGAAACTGTTGACGCATATCATATGCGTCCTCCCAGGTCGTCGAGTTGGACTATAGTTGTCCCACTAGACCTTGATCTGATATACTGTTCGATGTCATAGCTATCTAATGTGATGGTCCATAATGCAGATTGACTTTGCCATGAGCGCAACCTCATCTGATACCTTCAAGGAACTCATGTCAAGAACATGTATAGGATCACTAACATAATCTCTCAAAACAGATACGTGATAAACATCGTGCATACACCTCAAAGAATCAGTCAAGGCTAGTCGATAGGCCACGAGCCCCTTCCTTTCCACAACCTCAAAAGGTCCCATGAACCTAGGAGAGGGTTTTTCACCCCTTCCAAACTTGATTGAACTCTTATGTGGTTTCACTCACAAGAAGACTTGATCACCAACTTCATAACTACGGTCGACACGATGTGCATCGACATAACTCTTCTATGGATCTTGTGCTTCCTTTATCCTTTGTATTATGGTTTGCATTTCGTCTTCCATTTTTTGGATCACTTCTAATCCTACCAGGACTCTATCCTCAAGCCAATCCCAACTCACGGGCATCCGACATAGTCGCCCGTAAAGAAACTCGAAAGGCGCCATCTTAATGGTGCTTTGGTAACTGTTGTTATATGCAAATTCTACCGGTGGCAAGAATTCTTCCCAACTCTTTTGTTGGTCCATCACGTACATATGCAACATATCCTCAAAGATTTGGTTTGTTCATTCTCTCTTCCTGTTTGTCTCTAGGTGATATGAAGTACTAAAGTTAAGTTGGGTTCTCAATGCCTCTTGGAAACTAGTCCAAAATCATTCTGTAAACATCGATCCTCGATCGGATATAATCCCCTTAAGTAGGCCATGTAGCTTCATGATCTCGCTGATGAAAAATCTAGCTATGTCAGGAGACTGATACGTCGTACGCACCAGAATAAAATGTGCACTCTTCATCAGAGTGTGGACTACTACAAAAATTGAGTCTTGTCTCCTTGTCGTCAGTGGAAATCCAACAATGAAATCCATCGAAATGACCTCCCATTTCAATTCTGGAATAGCGTGTAGTTGTAGTGAACCTTTCGCATGTATGTGTTTATGCTTCACCTACTGACATTCTAGACATCTTGCCACGTAGTTGACTATGTCTGTCATCATTCTTTTCTAGAAGAATAGGGGTTTAATGCCTTCCCTCATCCTCATGACTCCTAGGTGAGCCATGTACACTGCTCTATGAACCTTGTTTAGGATCAAAATCCTCAAATATTCATTGGGAGGTACGTAAATTCAATTTTTAAATCTCAATAATCCATCGTTGTCAACCGTAAATCCCTTAAATTTTGGTACCATCATTGTGTTTTGTTCGATAAAATCTTGGACCTCTTTGTACCAGTCATCATCGTGTTGTAAGGTTAGAATATTTTCATGTACATTTGTCTAAAGAGTCATCACCAAAAATATGCATGGTCTCTGACTCAATGCATCATCCACTCTGTTCACTTTTCCTTTTATGTAAGAAATCTCGAAATCGTACTCACTAAGAAATTTCGACCAATGCCTTTGTCACGTGTTCAAATCACTTTGCATAAAAATGTGTTGTAAACCACAGGGGTCCATTTTTTGTTCGAATTTTTGTTCGATCAGGTAGTGTCTCCAAACTCTTGAGGCATATATAATGGCTAACAACTCCAAATTGTGTGTCACATATTTATCCTCATGCCTTCTCAACTTTCTCGATATGTAAGTGATCACACGACCATCTTGGATCAAGACTCCACCTAAGCCTTCCTTGGATGCATCAGTACATACCAAGAGTTCCTTGTCCATGTCAAGGACCTTTAGTATCGGTGTTGTCGTTAACAACTCCTTGATCCTCTGAAATGCTTCCACGCATTTCTTGGTCAAAACAAACTTCTTGTTCTTCTTTTGCAATTCCGTAATCAAATTTTMTATCTTCGAAAAACCTTCGACGTTCCGTCGATAGTATCCTACTAAACCCATGAAGCTAYGCACTTCTGGAACATTCCTCGGCATAGGCCATTCCATAATAGCCTCAACCTTTGTTGGATCCACAATGATACCTTCGTTGGAGATGACATGCCCTAAGTAATGAATCTTCGCTTGATAAAATGAGCATTTYGACAGCTTCCCAAACAATGTTTTCTCTTGTAGACACTATAGTAGCAGTTGCAAGTGTTTTTYATTCTCCTCCTTCATCCAAGAATATATCAAAATATCATCAATGAATACTTGGACAAACTTKTCCAAGTATTCATGGAACACCYTATTCATCAAACTCATAAATACCCMTGGGGTGTTTGTCAGTCCAAACGGTAAAACAATAAACTCATAATGTCCAAACCTCGTCTTAAAGGTGGTAATAGGGATGTAATCCTACTTGATCCATAACTAGTGATACCCTTATCTCAATTCGATCTTTGAAAACACCGTCGCACCTTTCATATGATCAAATAGATCATCAATCCTTGGAAATGGATATTGATTCTTGATCGTTTCATTGTTCAATTAACGGTAGTCAATGCAGAGTCCCCACGACCCATCCTTCTTCTATATGAAAATAACAAGCACACCCCATGGTGGCACACTTGGACATATAAATCCTAGGTCCAACAACTCTTTCAGTTGCATTTTCAGCTACTGTAACTTAGGGGTCGACATCCGATAAGGATTTCTTTCTATCGTTTCGATTCCAGTTTTAGGTCGATGGTAAATTATAATTCCCTCTCTAACAACATCCCAGATAACTCCTCAAGGAAGACGTCCACAAACTCTTGCACCACCAAAAGGTTTTTTAGACCTTTTGCTACTCCCTTCTCATTTGACGTAAGGATCACATAAACATTACATCCCTTGTGCATTATCTTCTGTAGTTTCAAGGAAGAGATGAAGCTCAAGGAAAATATTTGGTTCTGACCTACAATCATGCGTCTATGTCCCTCATCATCGACCAAGATCAATCATTTTGTGTTACAGTTGAGTATCGTCTCATGCGATTCTAACCAATCCATACTGATCACGATATCATAAGACCCTAATATCGTAACGTACAGGTTGGCCCTTGTGAAAAAATATCCAAGGTTAAGGTTATAGCCCGTAACCTTCCCTCCAGCCTTTTGTTCGACTCCCAAATCCATTTCTACAAAGTTAAATGCGTCTTGTTCGACTTCCTTTAGTTTAATTTGTTTTAGCATTGCACTAGAAATAAAACTCTTTGTAGCACCTGGATCTATCAAAATACTAAGGGTATGGTCAGTGATGGTACCTGACGTCTCGAGCACAGTCGACCGGTGCTCTGCTTGGCAGTTATTCATTGTTGCATGAATACAATGGTCCTTTCCCAAATCCCCCATGGTAGTGGGTCTGGATGATTTAGATGTTCTGGTACTCTCAACTGGGTAGTTATGTTAGTAATGTGGCTCTCCACATGTCCAACACCCTATCTTATATCCATTACTCCTTGTACTTGAAGTAGAATTTGATGGCCCACCCACCTGGAACCCTCGTCTGATTTGCTGAATGGGCCTAAATTCATGCTACTACGATCGATGTTGTTGTTGGTGTTGTGTTCCTCTGTAAGGAGTCTGTTGCTGAGTCCTTGGTCGTTGAGGTGTAGTGAATGTGGATCTCCTCGGAGTGCCACGATATCCTGGTGGATGTCTAGCTGATGTCTGATGCTGCTGCGCACTAGATGATGCATGTCCCATTGGTCTCACTGGAGTCCTACTCTGACCCTCACTAAATAAATCCTCCTCTTCTATAAGGGCCTTCTGGACAACATCATGCAAGTTCTGATGCATCATAATCCTCACCATTGCATGAATGCTGACACCAAGGCCGAACACGAACTTGTTGACCTTAAGTTTCTCGGTATTCATGTGCAAAGCATAACGAATAAGATCCATGAAATGAGCCTCGTACTTGGGAACTCTACGACCTCCATGTCGCAAGGCATTGACCTCATTGAGTTGATGCTCAATGAATTCCTCAAACAGATACCTCTCTCAGAACTGTTTCTCGAATAGTTTCGATGAGACGTCTTTGACGACCATGTTCAATTGCGGCAGGAGCGTATTCCACCATAGAAGAGCTCTCCTCTTCAGTTGAAATACTACCATGCGGAACTTCATGTTGGAGGTATAGTCGCGAAGTACAGATCACATAGCCATATTCTCCAACCATGCCTCAGCGGCTGCGCCATCCAGGGCACCAAAGAACTCGAGAAATTTGAAATTCTTGAGTTTGCAGTGAATGTTACCAGTACTTACTAGAGCTCGCGGTGGAACTTCAGGAGGTGCTAGAACCCTAGCATCATCTCTATCTAAATGGTTGATCAGTTCCTCTGAAATCCTCTGAAAGGACCTCATCAGCCCAACCACACCACCCACAACTATTTGTTCCTACCCAACAAATTGTTCTTCTCCCTAGGGGTTAGACCCCTCGGGAATGGATGATACTAGAGGCATCACGCCTCCTCCCCTAGNCTCTGAAATCCTCTGAAAGGACCTCATCAGCCCAACCACACCACCCACAACTATTTGTTCCTACCCAACAAATTGTTCTTCTCCCTAGGGGTTAGACCCCTCGGGAATGGATGATACTAGAGGCATCACGCCTCCTCCCCTAGTACCCCATCATTTTCCTCCACAACGTCCTCTGACCATGATTACCTGCACGAATACAAATCATTTTAATTATCGACATTTTATAATCAAGCATCTAATCAATGGAATTCATAGTGATCCCAAGTCACGGGTCGAACCGACTCTGATACCATATGTAAAGAATCATGTCGTTAGAACAATAATCCTCGCAAAACCAATACCATTTTATTTTTATTTTTTTATTGTGTAGAAAAGTAATAATGAAAATAAACTCAAAACATCACAACACAATGACGAACACAATGCATGTAATTCACGCAACATACAAACATAACAACCTATCATACTATCAAATCATGCAGCTGGAAGCAAAATACGACATTCAATCACACGAAGAATAAAAACGACTACCCACCCATCCTACGCTGCAATGGTTAGGACCTCCATCACACATAGGCAACGGTCAAGCTCAGGTTCCCATTAATTTTGACCATTTAAGGTCTCAAGGATGGTGACTATTCTGAGGAACACGGAGGTGTCTAATTCCTGCCCGACACACATAATACCACACCTACTAAGCTAGAATCATCACCAATCAACAAAATACGACAACAAACGACCCAAGTACCTATAGCCATCCCCGCGAGCGAGAGGAAATGAAAATAAATGTTACAATACAAGTACAAATCTTAATACAAAAACAAAATCATCCACATTGGGAGGCACATGACCCTAAGCTGGGTTATCATATGTGCTTGTTGATCAACCCTC
>SNQJ01S0032605.1:57490-76444 GCA_010110895.2 Picea sitchensis
AAATGTTTGTCATATTACGATTGGAAAAATACTCAATTTAATTATAATTGTGAATTTTATATAAAAAAAAAATGTAGTAAGAATCAATTTATCTAATTATCTATGTAGAATATCATCATTGGGGCTTCAAAATATATCCAAATTCTTATACATCAAATGTAATCAAAATTCTAAGGGGAAACTCTTAATTTGAACTCTATCCATTGTAATCAAATGTAATCAAAGTTCTAAGAGGACGAAATGTGGAAATTTCAAAGGATGACCTTTATAAAGCTCGATTTGGTTCATCAGATTGCAACGTCAGGTTATGTTCATCACATGACAAGGTTGATTTATGTTTGATACATTAAAAAGATGATTTTTTCACCAAGTTAAAAAAAAAAACTAAGGGTTTGTGTACTTTGTCACAAAGATAGGAACTTTGAACTGATGTGATGTATTGCATGGAAGACAACTTAAGATCATACTTGTTCTAAGGACATTGATAACAAATCATCTTTAACCTTACATATGATGATCTTTACTTATTCTAGAAACATTGATAGCAAATCATCTTGAACTTCGTAGATGATGAATTACACTTGTAGCTGGAAGGACATTGATAACAAATCATATTTAACCTTACATATGGTAGCTTTCTTCTTAGTTTTGAGCATTGCAAGAATTTCATCCACAGGTTGTAGACACTAATCTGAGTTGTGTTCAGAGCAATTCATCCACAGGTTGTAGACACTAATCCGAGTTGTGTTCAGAGAAATTCGAATCACCTATGAGGCTACAAAAAATAATAATGTTTTAGTTATTGTATCATTCAAGAAGCATAAAATACGATATAGAAGCTAATAACATATAGTAGCTGACCTTTTCCTCCTTGGAGCTGTGCATATCATATCTGAACTTGCAGGGATCATTTGATTATTCCTTTGAAGGATAACAACATGAAAGCAATGGAAACGCCCTTGATTCATTTAGGATGAAAGCACAGTAGCGTGAGGGAAATGGAAACGCCAAAAGAATGGCATGTAAACGACAATCAAATGAGGTTTCAATTAACCTACCTACTAATCGAAATGCAGACTCTTAATTGAAATGGTGGAAACACTTCACATTCATATTTAATCCAAGTGAAACATTTGTCCAAATATTAGAGTTTCTGCGCAATAAGGCATGAGGAGTAAATTGAAATAGTCTACACACTTCACATTCATATTTAAGCCAAGTAATGGCTGTTGAGTAAACTGAAACCATAGACACGCTTCACATTCATATCTAATCCAAGTAATGGTTGTTGTTCACTGAAACGTGGCATTTAGGTGGTCGTATTTAAAAATTTAATTAAATCGTGGCAATCAATGGATAGGGCAGTAATTTTTTAATGATGTATTAAGTAAATGTGAAATACTCCGATAAAAAAATTATTAGATTAAATAAAATAAATTCTTTAACTGACATGTAGGAGGAGAATTGGAATGGCAGAGCACCAGAGTAATGCCAAACATTGAAACCCTTCATATCCATAAATGTTTGGTCCCTGCTAATTACTGGAATGTGGCAATGAGGTTGATTATACAAATTAATTATTAAACGTGGCAATCAATGGGTAGGGCAGTAATTTTTTAATCAGATTAAGTAAATGTGAAAAAGTAAAGAAGGAAACTCACGCATTCATAAATGCAAGGAAGTTAAGAACATTAAATCCTATTCATTTATTTGAGTGAACAACGAAGAATATGCCAACATCTTTCATTGTAGACCATAAGATTGGAATTTCTGATTAAAAGACTCATTAAACCATCGATTCCAATAGGGGGGACGCCTATCGGCGTAATTAGTATGTTAATTAATAAATTGTTAAATTGAGATATTTAATTCTTGTAATGTTTTAATGGGTTGTAATTGAAGGAAGGTGGGGAAGCAAATGCCTTATGTTAATGAATTTTTTACAGGATAGATATTAATTTATTCAATACAAATGATTCTCATTTCTTCTTACTGATGAAAAGTGTTGTAAATTAGGAAGAATGGGGGAGGCAATTGTTTTATGTTAATTAATAATTCATTAAGGGTAACAATGATTATTCAATTATAAACGACATTTCAGTTCCTTATGATTGTTATGACGGGTTTTATTTAATGAAGGAAGGAAGTAAATTTTATAAGTTCTTAGATGTTGATTGAGGTTGGATGAAATGTTCTAGAATAGTTTTATGATGGTAAGATAGTAGTTAGATATATCTATAATGTTGCAATTCTTTTTACCCTATCTTCATTGTAGTTACATTGCGCTCCGTTCAAGTAGATTGATTACAGTGCTCTCATTATGGTTTTGTATAATGTATGTCAATGCAAGTTGGATTTCAGAAGGGTTGGATTTTATGTTTGGTCGAAGGTTTAGAATTATTCTTGTTTGTGCATGGGTACCTAGTGCGCTTGTCACACGGTGGTGACATGATTTCTTAAGATTGGATCATTGCGCGCGTTGATCAAAAGGCACATATGATAATCTGGATTAGGGTTATGCGCCTCCCGATGTGGATGATTTTATTTTTTTATTAAGGTTTGTACTTGTATTGTAACGTTTATTGTGATTGCCTCTCGCTCGTGGGGATGACGCTAGTTACTTAGGTTGTTTGTTGTTGTCGTGTTTGATTGATTGATGATGCTTCTAGCTTAGTAGGCGTCGTCTTGCGTGTGTCGGGCAGGATGTAGACACCTCTTTGTTCCTCAGAACAGTCGCCAGCCTTGAGACCTTAAATGGTCATAATCGATGGGAACCTGGGCTTGAGAGCTGTTTATGTGTCTTGGAGGTCCTAACCATTGCAGGGTAGGACGGGCGTGTAGTCATTTTTATTCTTAATCTGATTGAATGTTTTATTTTGCTTCTAGCTACATGATGTGCTAATATGCTAGGTTGTTATGTTTGTATGTTGCGCGAATTACGTGCTTTGTGTTCATCATCGTGTTACAATGTTTTAAATGTATTATTGTTATTACTTTCCTACACAAACACAAAAAAAAAAAATTACACTGGTTTTGCAAAGCTGCTTGTTCTAATGACGAGGTTCGTTACATCATAGATTAACATACAATCTGGAAAGGGCATTGATAATGCTTTCAAACATTTAATATGAAAGGAGCACATATTTGGAATGGGAATCGATAATGCTTTCAAACATTTAATAGATTAACATAGAGAAACAATTTGGAAAAGGAATCGATAATGCTTTTAAACATTGAAGATGAATAGTTGGATTTGTGAGTACAAATTTGAATTAATAAATATTCAATAAAAAATATTTTAAAATATAGAAGGTTTGAAGAGTCTAAAGATCCAAACAGCTTGTACCTTTCTATAATCATATATTATATAATTTTAAAACTATGCATTGTATAATTTTAATAAAAGCATATTCTTTCCCACGATTATATATGGTTACGAATATATATTATATAATAGTTGTTTTTTATAAGTGGTATCTTGGTTACGCATGCATATATTAAATAATAGTTGTTTTTTATAAGTGGCTGAAGAAGTTTTTGCATGCGCTGAAATATATTCTTTTAGAAGCATATAATACTGAAATATTATATATAAAACTATATATTTATGATTTTGATTAACAGTCGTCATATATGGAACGTCATGTCTCAATGCGGCCGCTGAATTAGACAGTAAAATTACAGCCGACCGCTTAAATGAAGTGTGTATAAAATACTTGTAGATTGCAACAAGTGGGTGATGCCTGTCAAGATTGTTTTTCTATGAATTTTTTTTATTTAATATAGTTTGGGAACAAAATAAAATACGTCAACCACAAAATAATGGATGTAGTTTTTAATTAGAATATGCTGTGTGTATAGCCGTCACCAGTTCATTGACTTCAGAACGTTTACAACGTAATTAAATTATATATATATATATATATATATATATATATATATATTAAAAAGAAAACACTGCGGAATCCGGGATCTTCTCTTCCGCGAATCTTACATGAAATTTCGGTCTTATGATGCTTATTTTTATTCTGGGCTTATTTGCCTTTCAACGTGTCTTTCGTTTTTCTAGCAATGAAGTTTTTAGTTAAATTTAGTTAGGTTTTTCTTTTATTAAGTAAAAGGTTCATTTTAATTTTGAATTTATTATTATTCATTTTAATTTTAAAAGGATTAAATAGATCTAAGATAAATCTACGGATGATTCTTTATATATATGTTACATGTCAACTTTATCTTGAGTATGAAAGGAATTACACATCTGTTTCATATACATATTCAGTCACACACAATTATATATATGTGTATAAAGTGGATAATGAAATAATATTTTTGTTATTAATATTTTTTTGCATAACAAGTGTCAATTCCATGTTAAGCATTAAATGAATTATACATCTCCATCATATTGAGATGTAAAAATCACATATCCATGGAATAATAATAATGAAATGTAAAAATCACATATCCATGGAGGTGCCTTCCTTTTTCTTCTTAGACCCTGAGGCATGTTCTTTCTATCTAGTTGTTGTTGTGTCCCTTTTCTACTCTTGGTTCCTTCTCATCCCCATTTCAACTTGTGCTTTCTCTTCTTTGAAAGGAGGTTGAAAGTCATCATCCCATTCTACGACACCCTTCTCGATGTATTTGTCCATGATGCAAAAGGAGATCATGGTATTTGTGGCTTGCTTTTCTACATATGGATAAATAATTTTTTTATGGAAATCACATTAAAATTCAAGGTAGGCCTCATACCTTGGTAGGATACTTTTCAGAATGAAAACCATCTAATTATTTTCTTGTATCAGTTGTGTGTACAACCACTGAAATTCTTTGTGACGATCTTCTTGGACTTCTTTGTCCTTTGTGTAGTGGAGTGTAATAAATCTAGGTGGGACGAAGGGTGGTACATCTACTACGTCCTCCTCGTGGCATGGGACAAGCCTCCAAAAAATCATGGAAATTAATAAAATGACCCAGTTGTAATGAAATTCCTTGCCAAGTTCTGTACCTCCAAACAATCATCAAAAACTACATTTAAGAGATAGAGTTCCCATTCCATTTGAACCCATGAAACACATCACTCAACAACGACGACAAATACAATCAGACATTCATCCTTGCATAATTTATAGAGTATCTTATAGGTAAGCAATTGCGTCACAAAACAGACTCTCTAGTCATTGATATCTAGAATAACTACTTCGCGAAACCCTCTTTGTGTCCCATAGTTAGTGTAAATATCATCTTGGGTTGTGTCCTTGGACTTGATCGTGTTGGTTAGGTATTTTTCCTTTGTTGGTAGGCCTAAGACTCGATGCATGGTGTTTTCATCCACTTGGTATTTTTGGTCAAGCCACAAATAATTGCCATGCAGTTGGATAAGCAAGTGCACACATGCCTAAACCAACGGGCCTCGTCTAAAATGTGGGAAATCTACCAGAGACAGGACACTGGATTTCCTAACGGGCTTGGCCCATTATTGAGTGAGTACCTTCCCTTTCTCGTTGGGCCGCTGAATAAGTTTTTCATATAGATCAAATTGCAACTCGGGAAACTAGGTTGGATCACCGACATTGTGGTTTGTGCACCACAATAGAGAAACTCTCCCTAACTTAGGGCTCGTGAATATTACATTCGATGGGATGAAAGGCTTAGGAACCTACTTCTCCTTAATACATTTGACCTTATATCATGCATGTGGTTTGTTGGGGGATTTCATTCTTGTTTTCAACTGGGTAGCGCTTCTATATCCTCTAAACTTCTTCATAGGATGACCATGTTAACTGATAATATGGTACGATATGCCTAAAATGCTAGGACTTTGCTACTTGAGTATTTTATCCTGTGGATCTACATTGTGTTCTTTGTTTTCTAGGTGGAAATCATGAGTTGATCGATGGTTATGTTTTTTTAAATAAACCAAGGGTTGTTTACCTTTGTTGATATTGATTACCGAGCTGTTATAAAATACATTTATGACTGATTTTACCTGTTATAATTGTCACACATCGCAGGTACCTTCTTTCCATAACTGTACACTTTTCCCAGGTCAATGTCACATGTCTTCTAGTTAACAAATCACTTTCCCTACCACTGTATCCACTTGCATCATGTCAGTGGGTTGTCACTGACCACTATTCCATCTTTTCAAGTTAAATGTGGCAGTTAAGCCTTAACTTTTTTCAAATCGGGAAAAATATTCATTGGTTCAACCTGTTGCATCCCATTTTATTATTTTTATCTATCTATGCCACCTATTTATTACTCTAATGTTGGGTACTCTACGCATTTCCTAAGTCCTATCCTACTGGGGTGCAACACATAATTACTGCACACCCTTGCTCCGCTCTAGGTATGCCATTCCATCGCATCTTCCCTTGGAAGGACTCAAATCATGTTCCTCAACCCATGCGATGGAGGGTCATTGATTCTTGAGGTTGGGACTAGGGGAGTTTTGTTACTACCTAACCTTGGTTTTGGCTCAAATACTGGCCTACATCACCCATCTACTGGTGTGATTTTAATCAAAGGTCCTTGAGGGATGGGGCTACTTGCTGACATAGTGCATTTGGAAATCATATGGATATCTTGTGTACTCAACCTTTTCTTAGATAACCAATTCCTTTCATAGGAACACATATTCTCTTGGTGATATAACATTGGTTGGAATATTCCTTGATTGAATGCACCACTTCTGCCTAGTCTCATAAATGTTGATGGTGCATAGGTATTCCCTCTAATGCTATGTCGAGGGCCCACATTATTTGGGTAAATATATTTTTTTCATTTAGGAAAGGAATTCATTCAGTGAAATTTCTTTGTTAAACGTATGGAGATTAAAGAGTTCTATTATAATATCACGCTCCACTATGGTAATTCACATGTATTTCCTTTTTCAAACCTCATAGAATTTATTATGCCATCTCTCCATATCATCCTCCAAAGTTGTGTCATAGGAGCACATACTTCTCTTGCTTAGCTCACCATCTGTTGTGGGATTGATATAATAATCCATATGTCATGTAATCTAATAGATGCTCTCAATAATGGAGCTTTTTGAATCCTCATTCACAGTCTCATTGTACCTTCCACCTTAATTTTGATCTAATGCCATAATCATGTGAAAGGTATTTGTTTCAATGGAAATTTGTTGTTTCTTAAAATTCAAAACTACGTTATTTCAAATGACTAGTTAATGGCGAGTAGTGTGGGGTAGGGATATAAGTCATCCATGATCTCAATCACCTAAAAGTTTACATTAGTTTTCACCCCTTCAATATCTAGTTCTACTTGCTCCAATCAACCAACGAGATATGTTTGGTATTGGTTAGCCACCTTTTGTTCAATAGGGGCCCACACCAATTTTGGATTGCCCATAAACTCCCAATATTTCTTTAGCAATATGTTCACATCAGATCCCAGGTCCAACATGACATTGTCCATCTCATAGCTTCTAAGTTCAGCTGTCATCTTGAACTCTCTTCATGTGTGATTCTATTTTCTCACCTAGTGCCCACCCCTTTCTAATACTGGGGTAGATATAACTATAGTGGTATATTCTTCCCCCATATATATTTTCAACATATGTTTCAACTTCCTTGCAGTTTTGGTATCACTTAACATTTTCAGAAAATAGTGTAAGAATTTACTTACTTGATCCTTTTCTCGATCTTCACGACAAGTATTGGGTTGCATTTGTTCTCGCACCATACATCATAGATATTTGTGAATGTGTTCCTCTATTTTTTTTATTTTTTGCATGTTGCACCTCTTCCTATATGTGGGATTCTTCCAGTGAACTTTGTGTCACACGTTGTATCTCCTCATGCACACAATATTCCTCCAATGATTTCTGAGTCATGCGGTGTAACTCTTCATGGATGTGGGCCTTCTTTAATCATCTTTGTGTGGCTCACTGTACCTCTTTGTACACCTAAGATTTGTCTAGTGAACTTTTTGTCATGCGTTATAGCTATTTGTGTGATCTATCTTCTTATAGATCCCTTTGTGCATCACACATGAATTTCTTTTGTTGCGCAACATCAAACTTGGGAGGGGATTGCACTCATTTTAAGATCTTCCTTTCAATGTTATGACCCAAACTATCTCCATGATATAATTCCATTATTTTTTGAATTCCCTCTTGTTTCCACCCACACATCAACTTCTTCCTAAGGCTGCTAATTTTCACACGGCTCTACAACCACCATAATGTAGTGTGTGTTCTTCTCTTCCCACAATTCTAGTAATATTGGACAATCTTTTGTGACATATTTTTTAATATGAAAGTACCCACAAAGAGTGTGTGGTTTAGTACAAAATCAATACATGTGTCCCACTTCACCACAATTAAAAAAAATAGTTTCCATTCCTCCTCCTCCACCATATCTATTTCCTCTTCCTCACCCATATACTCCACTCAAGCCTCCTTGATATCCTCCTCTATTCGTGCCTCAATTGTCATCATCTTTCTATTCTTCCTTGACTGGGAAGGAATATGTAGTGTTCTCCTTCATCAATTTAAGTGAATGATAGTTATTCACATCGTACCCCATGGATTTGTAGATCACACAAAATGGGGTATGTGTAGTCTTCTCATATTTTTGTAGTATTGAACATTGGGGAGGTATATGTCCCCATTGTTTGTAAGTCTCACACAACATGGTCTGAAGTATACCTGGAAATGGATTTGGTGCACCTGTCACCATGTAGCTCCCCAACGTAGAACATTCATTTATGTGATGACATTTTGAATGCCACATAGTACACCACACATGGTCGTGCACCACCTTATCCTTGGACATATCTTGTAACTACATTGTGACATTAGCAAGTTGAGACTGCACATGTGCTAGCCATGAGGATGTCTCACTACCTCCTAGTGTATCTATTAGGGACATTGCTATCTCCATGGCCTCCACCTATGTATTCACCTTTTGTTGGGTGAGAGTGACTTGAATATGGGATAAGAGTCCTACAATAAAATATTCATTCTATTGAATGTATTTGATTTGAAATATCAGTCTATCCCATAATATATTGAACCCCTTTTCATATTTGCATATCGTTTCTTTGGCCTGCTTCTTGATCTCTTTGATCTCAGTGATGCACTGTTTTTTCTGACTTAGGATTTTGAAACTCCCTAAGAATATCTCTCTTAATTTTTCTTATGGACCTTGTCTACCACACTAACATAGTCTCCTTGTAATTCATGTACCATGTCATAGATCTATCTATGAAGGTGGTATCCATCTGTGCTATCTTAGATGCTTCATTTGTTATTCTCTTCACATACCATATAGCTTCACATGTAAGAAAATGCTATTATGTGTCATCTTTACCTTTCCCATGGAACATGAGTAGCCTCAGAGTTGTGTCTTGTTTCACCATAGTAAACCTAGTGTAGCATCCTCCTAACTAAATACAAGTATTTTTTGATATGGATACTAATATCAAAACTCTTACTTGAGAAGTATTATTGAAATCAACCTCTTCTTCACTCGTCTCTTCTCTTCTCCTTTATTCTACTCTTTCTTATTTTATTTATATCTTCGTACTTTCTTTGTTTCTTTATTCTTGGTTACAAATGTGCAAGGAGGGTGGTTCAAAGAGGTGGTTCCTCAATACTATCTCATTATATTTGGTGAGGGCTCTTAAATAGATTTCTACCTATAGAAGCAAAAGTCCATTCACAATATTTAAAGCCTATTCTCCTTCTCTGAGGGGTCCATCTCCATCTTCTATCACACCGACACTGCTACATTATGTTGGTCAAATTATATGGATAATTTCTCGACATTAAATCATCAATATGGGGGAATAAGCTTAGATATGCCAAAACTATATGTGAAGGGACTAGGAAAAGAATGACTATCCAATCTATAATAAATAGCACTCTTTACTTAAGGAAATCAAACTATACTCCTAGCAAATCACAAGAAACGTTTTCATTGGGAAACAAAACAAAAAAGTGCTATGTTGGCATAGGCTAGAATCTTTCACTCAAGAATTTCTAGAGTGTTCATGTATGCATTTCTTAGAGAAAATATTGTTCCCACCTTCAAGTGACCCTATTATTGTAATTGCAAAAAAAAAAGTAGATAAAAGGCTATTCCAATTCTCACACTGACAATTGAAAAAAGAAAATGAGACAATCTTCATTGGGTAACAATAAAGATTTGTCAAGGGAACATGTTATGTTTCTTTCATTGTGAGTTACACAATGTTCACATAACATAATCAAACTCAATGTTATTGTTCGACCCCCAATGAGAGTTTCATTTGCTCAAAACAACTCAATCATGAAACTAAAAGAAAGATAGAGGAAAGAAGAAAAGATCGATCCAAACACCCTTGAAATAGTACTTTAAAAACTATAAGACATTATCATTAATAAATCTCCAAGATATAAATGATGTATATTGAAACAAAAAAACACAAACATTATATATGAAACAATGTTTTGATTAAAAGAGAAATAGAACTTGCATAAAATAAGCACACTTTCATAAAATGAAATAAAATGCCACCATGGTACATTTAGAGTGAGTTCAATTCTCCCAATAACAAGGTATCAAACTACTCTACAACATCATAAACTATATCAAATCATAAAACAAAATGAAACTATAAACTTACAATCCATATGGAACAAATTTTAAGATGTTTTATTCACTCCATCATGAGTTGGACATATGCTCCAAGAGTCCTCCCCTAGGAATGAAGAAGGAACTCTTATTTATACATAATGTTATTTGAGAATAATATAAGAAATTAATAAAAACAGATCTAATTTTCTCTCAGGTGGCCATTTACTAATAAGTAATAACTAAAGATGAACTAGTAAATGATTACAAGACATTTGCTAATAATTCAAAACAAATCACACTAGTCTTGTGTATGGTCCAAGAGTCTTTCCACATCCAATATAGTTGATTATGATCCAAATCTATGACATATCTTCAATGGTTGAACATGAAATTCGAATTTGGAGTTAAGTGGAAAAAATAAGCATTGTTGAAAAATCCAATTTGTCTTGTAATCATCACCAAGCTAACCCAACTTCCAAGGTTAAGAGAGAACATGCTATTTTTATAATATTGAATCATAAATTTACTTAAAATACTAAAATAAATATGTTGAAAAATATCTTGAACCTAAACCCACATAAAGCATGAAAATGGACNGACATTATCATTAATAAATCTCCAAGATATAAATGATGTATATTGAAACAAAAAAACACAAACATTATATATGAAACAATGTTTTGATTAAAAGAGAAATAGAACTTGCATAAAATAAGCACACTTTCATAAAATGAAATAAAATGCCACCATGGTACATTTAGAGTGAGTTCAATTCTCCCAATAACAAGGTATCAAACTACTCTACAACATCATAAACTATATCAAATCATAAAACAAAATGAAACTATAAACTTACAATCCATATGGAACAAATTTTAAGATGTTTTATTCACTCCATCATGAGTTGGACATATGCTCCAAGAGTCCTCCCCTAGGAATGAAGAAGGAACTCTTATTTATACATAATGTTATTTGAGAATAATATAAGAAATTAATAAAAACAGATCTAATTTTCTCTCAGGTGGCCATTTACTAATAAGTAATAACTAAAGATGAACTAGTAAATGATTACAAGACATTTGCTAATAATTCAAAACAAATCACACTAGTCTTGTGTATGGTCCAAGAGTCTTTCCACATCCAATATAGTTGATTATGATCCAAATCTATGACATATCTTCAATGGTTGAACATGAAATTCGAATTTGGAGTTAAGTGGAAAAAATAAGCATTGTTGAAAAATCCAATTTGTCTTGTAATCATCACCAAGCTAACCCAACTTCCAAGGTTAAGAGAGAACATGCTATTTTTATAATATTGAATCATAAATTTACTTAAAATACTAAAATAAATATGTTGAAAAATATCTTGAACCTAAACCCACATAAAGCATGAAAATGGACTTATTATAAGGTTACATGAAATGGGAAATGATTAAAAATCATGGAAAATGACGTGAAATAATGGTAAAAAGAATGGAAATTTGGTGAATCAACATCTCCCACCAAATGAACATATTTCATGTCCTCATGCAACCTTTCATATGATTCTCCTGAACTGTGTGATGGGGTCTTCTTTATCTGAAAAGTATATGAGTGGTAACCGACCTACTTGTGGTTGGTTGTTGTGTGGAAACGACAAGTTTCACTAGTGTTGGTTCTTGTGTGGAAACACTTACCTTTGAGCTTGATTTTCAATTGATATTCTTGTGGTTGGTTCGTCGGAAGCCACCACAACTCTGTGAGTGCTGGTTATTGAGTGGTATCACCTACTTCTTAGACTCAAAATATTTTCGATTGCAACAAAGAATCTTCCACCTTTAGCAAAATTATCAATGCATTCATGTTGATAATGGATTCCATTTAGAATTTTTGTGTGGAGGTGAAGGGCTAATTAAATTTCTCCCGAATAAGTGTGTGCCAATCACAATCCCAATGATGCCACAAAACTTCCCTATAACTAGACCACAATGATGTTTAAAAATTGTTGGAACTGCATCATGTATTTGTGGCCACCACTGTAGGTGTAGTGATAAATAGTAGGTGCAGTGATAAATAAGTGATATTATTTTTCCCACTCAATTTGTTAACAATTGCTCTAAATTTCCGCCATACATGATCAAAACAAAATGTTGTTTATTGTTGTCAGAATAATCAACATGGGAACGACAAAAAAAAACCAATCTTTATTAAAAATTCACCTGGATTCTATATATTTTTGGAAGGCATATTTATTCCACTATAATGCTTACCCACAAAAAATTAGAAAAACCCATAATACAAATTTTATGCACAAATATTTTTCTTTCATATAATAAAAAAAAAAAAACCGTTGAAAAATATTGTTTCAATAATTTAACAAATCATATTTAATCTCTATAATTTTTATCCTAAATCCTTTTATTTCTTTCCCAACCTATTTCTTCATGAGATGTTGTCACTTTCCATCAACTCTCTTTTATAAAAATAAAGCATGACAAATACGTGTATTCTAACATGTCGGAAAACTCTATCCACCTATATTTATGCACGTTTTTGTCCTCAAGAACAAACATTAATAGATCAACACCTTTGGTGGTAGTTGCATTGATGTTGATAGAATTGAGCGTACATGTGACTTATCATAAACATTATCCAAACATAGATCAACGGTTGTAATAAATTCTACCCAAATAATAAGATGAAAGCGACACCCATTTTGATAGCACCCTAATTAAACAGTCGCTTGAGGCCTATTACAACTGAGCAATCATTCTTGAAATAACTACTAAACCATTCCATACTATTTACTTTGTCTAACGTCTGCAGGATGGTTGTTCAACAATGTATACTCTTGGAAAAGAGTATACATTGATTAAAAAAAAATAGCAAATAAATGCACCGATGTGCATGAACATTCCTTCCTACCATATTTCATGGGCTGGAGGTAGTGTAAGTGAATATTTTCATGTATTCCTACATCTGAGATCGGATAAGAGCTTTGATGGAGAAGTACATATTTTGGCTTAACACGTGTAATTCTTTACTTAAAACATATGTAAAATCATTTCAAAAATTAACAATAACATTTTCCATAATAATGGTCACTCTTTGATGCATTTCAAACCAATAAACCTTTCCCTGAGTTCTGAAAATCTTCATGAATGGTTACTTTTAACTTGCCATACCTGGACTGAATCTGTGCAATTCTATCAGTTGTCCTTCCCAAAATTTGGAACTCTTCCCAAGTTGCCCAAAAAACACAAAAATACATGCATCAAAATAGAGAAATTCAAGTTGGTAATGGTGTACTTCGTCATTATTTATCTCACTAAATTTTCATATTTCCATTTTGAGGAGAAAAAGATATTGCTCTGAAAAAAGATTGAATTCTAGTTTTTCTTTACAAAATGGTAAAAAAACATAAAATTTCCGTAAAAACACGCTTACAAAACCATCCATGTGAATTTTATTAAAAACTTTCCCGTACACTACTCAATTTTTGTATGTTCTACGCAAAACCCATGTCTTATAATTTTTTTGTTCGGCCTCAACTTCCTACAAACAATGTGCAAAAAGTGCCTGTGGAGCCGATTTGACTATTTTAAAATTGCCAAGTTTGAATTTTTGTTTGACCTTGTTCCTTAGAGAAACCAATTTGAGTTTCTTGGGATCCAATACATTCCAAACCATATACTATATGCACAGAACAACCTCCAAGTGGCAGTTTTGAATTTGGGGAAGTGTAGGTATGCAAACCAATGAATGTGGTTACACGATCTATATTGTAGTTACAGAATTTGCACTATGGTTATAGGATTTGTAATATGGTTGGAATATCTATGACATAAATGATTGAACTATCTTACAACTGTTGAATAATCCACACGGTGTCTAAATCATCCTACAACCACCATATCAAAGTTTTTCTCATATGCAAACCAATGAGGGGTTACACAAAAACAATGAGGGTATTTAAAAGAATAACAATAGTCATATGGGAGAACACATTTATCACCATCATATGAAGGTACAAGTATGTTATATGGGGTCAAATACGACATAATATTATAATATCATAAGATATGAATGTCTCCTCCCCCAAGTGAAGGTTTTTTCCATCCTCAGAAAAAGGGAAAAATAGGAAACGGAATATGAGAGTGGTGAGGAAAGCATAAGGGACATAAATAATTTCCCAAATACACTTCATATACAATAAAGGAATTACTAATTAAATATTAGAAAAATGCATACCTGCACTTACCTTAGAAGTCCATGGGTTATTCATTTGAGAGATCTTGTGATAATGGATAAATATTCTGGTTGTTAATGATGGATCATGGATTTGATCTGAAACAATCAGATCTACATAAAAAAAAAAATTCTCTTAGCTAGAGGAACATAGGGTAAGATATGAAACTTGAACTTTTGTACCTTTTCATTTCTTGAACTAATCTATTGGAGCTGAACCTTTTTTATTTGTAAAATATGGAAGTTGTAAATTGTTGTTAGTGATATGAAACCATAAAGTATTCAATTGTATCCAAACTTGTAGTACAATTATAACCATGTGAATGAATGTGTCAAAGTTTAACATGGGAAGAATTCATTGGATTACTCATCGTTAGCGGATATCGTTAACCAATGCAAGAAAAATAACCATTAATGAAAATGAGCGTCAAGGTACCATAATACATTTTAACAAGTACAAATGAATGTGTTGAAGTTGAGTCCCATGCAGAATATGAAAATCAGGGGACATTAATGGATTTACATTGTTGTCAATGAGAGAGCCTTCCATTGATCGATGCAAGCCCCAAGGTACTATAATATATCTTGAACCTCGATAAAAAATAAGATGTTGATATTGATGGGACAAGATTTGTTGGAAGTAGGGCCTTAAGGAATCCCACATCATCCAACACGAGCATAGAACAAAATTATTTGAAGAACCATAGATGAAAGCAAAGTTCACTATCAAGTAGGAATTTATTTGGAAAAATGAAGGGAATAGTGAGGTAACTCAACATGTGAGTGAGTTGAGAGACTTTATTCATGGGTAAGGGGTGGATGAAGGAGGAAAGCCTGCTAAGCTTGTGAAGGGAAAATAGGTTGGATTCATGATATGATAGTAGTAGTAATATGGGAAAGTTTAATATTGGTTACATAAGAAAATGGAAGTTTGAACTTGAACATGGGTGGATTGTTAAGCTTGGAAGAGGGAAAATAAACAACATGCCATAACATAGTGGGATTTTGGAAGGCCTTGTTTAGTAGTATCAACATGATGGATGTGACTGGTAATGATTTGAATTCCCTTTGATACTAGTATATACTTGGTATTATTTTGATGTGGATTTATGGATGACATGCCCTTCTCAAAAAACATTGGTCTTGAAAATCACTTGTGCATAGATTGACCTTCTCGATCCTAATGGGACCTGCAAAAACCTATCACTTTCCTACAATAAAACATGATATCATGGAATAAGACAGGTGAATGAGTTGTATTCATCCAAAACATATGCAAAAAAATTGACAAATGTTTCTTATGAAACAAATCCAAGGAAGATAAATAAAACAAAATCCACTTTTCACCTATCGAGGAGTGGTGATTAGTTGATAACTCCTATATGTATTTCAGTAATAATTTCTTCGGTTTATGACTGAACAAAATGAAACTACACTCCTACTAAATCACAAGAAACTTGTTTATTTGATAGGAAAACCAGAAAGTGCTATGTTGGCACATGCTAGAATCTTTCACTCAAGCACTTTATAAGTGTTCATGTATGAAATTATTATAGGAAATATCATTCCCACCTTCAATTGAGACTATTCTTTTAATTACAAAAACAAACAGAGCATATAAAATGTCATTCTACTTCACACGCTGGCAATTTCAAAAAGAAAATGAGACAACAATGCATGGTTTTCAAGGGTGCATGATATGTTTCTTTCACTGTGAGGCACACAACTTTCACATAACATAATCAAACTCTATTTTATTGTTCAATCCCCAATGAGATTTGTCTCCACTCAAAACAAATCAATCATGAAACTAAAAGAAATATAGAGGAAATAACAAAGGATCGATCCACACACCATACAAACAATACTTTAAAAACTACAGGACATTAGCATTAATAAATCTCCAAGATATAAATGTTTTATATTGAAATGAAATGACATAAACGTTGTATTTGATATAATGCTTTGATAAAAAGAGAAAAATAACTTGCATAAAATAAACACACTTCTATAGAATGAAATAACATACCACCATGGTAGAGTGAGCTTAATTATCCCAAGGATAAGGTAGAAAACTACTCTACAACATCATAAACTATATCAAATAATAAAACACAATGAAACTATAAACTTGCAATCCATATGGAAGAATTCTTAAGATGATTTATTCACTCCATGATCAGTTGGACATATGATCAAAGAGTCCTCTCCTTGGAATGGAGAAGGAACCCTTATTTATACATAATTTGATTTAATAATAAGTTGATAAACTAATAAATTCATATCCACCTTTCTCTCATGTGGTTGCAACCATTTATTAGTAAGTAAAAACTAAAAACCAACTAGTAAATGAACAAGATCTTTGCTAATAATTCAAAACAAATCAAACTAACATTGTATATGGTCAAATATCCTTTCCACATCCAAGATAATCTATGATGATACAAATATATGAAAAATATTCAAAGGTTGAAGATGAAATTCGAATTTGGAGCTAACTAGAAAAAATAAGCATTGTTGCAAACTCCAATTTGACCTACAATCATCACCAAACTAACCCAACTTTCAAGGTTAAGTGAGAACATGTTATTTTTCTAATATTTCATCATAAATTGACTTAAAATACTAAAATAAATGCATTTGAAAACATTTTGAACCTAATTCCCCATAAATCATGAAAATGGACTTAATATAATGTTACCGAAAGCGAGAAATAATTAAAAGTCAAGGAAAATGATGTGAAATAATGGTAAAAAGGATGAAAATTTGGTGACTCAAAACATTGTGCCTAATCTTCCTCTGAGGTAACTACATCTTTTAACATCCAAGGGGACCTGACTTCATCTTATGTAACCCTACTACCATTACTCCTGGTATCCTCACTTGATATCCTACTTCTAATGTTGTGTCTCATTGACGACCTATCTTCCATTGTGCTCATTTTTGGCACAACACTATCCCCCACACATATTCCTAGTGTAGTCTTGTTTGTTTTTGTTTTGGGTCTCACTCCACATCCTTAACCCTTTTTTCTCTTATTTTATCTCCTCTATTCAACTTTCCTACTAATCTCAACTCTTATTATGAATCTCTTGGATCTTGTTCTTTTCTTCTCTTATGGGTCCATTCTCTTATCACCTTATCTCATCATATTTTGTATCCCCCCCATTGGATCCATTTTCTTTCTCTCTTCCCCCCTTCTTTCAATTCCCTGTTTCTCTACACAAGGGGGTGTAATCAGCAATTTTATTGGGCTCCATGTGCATCAACCCCTTCCCTACAAACAACAACTTCATCCACATGGGAATTTCTTCCAACAATATTTTTTTAGGGCTTTCCACAAATTTTATTTTATCCTCTCTAAAAGAATCATTGTATTTGATGGAAAACTCAACAATATGTCATATATTTACTTGGTTGAGCTATAATTTGATTTCTCAAGATCACTTATTATCCATATATTTCGGTTTATTGATTATAGTTTAGTCTCATACTACTGGTTCTTGGTTTCCAGCCTCTTCAACCATTCATCAACAAAGAAGGAAATTCAATAAAGAAAAATTCATGCAAATCTATGTAGATATACCTCTATTTCCATCTTTCAACATCGGTTATCAGGTTCTTGGTTTTTTGTCATCCAAAATCATATTCCTTCTCATATAACTAGTCTTGTATTTTCTCCCAAGATGGATTGCACCTCACTTTTTCCCTTCATCATGCAATACAAAATTGTTAGGGTCCAAGGAATGAAACCATTTGTTGGCTTGTGTTATATACACTCTCCTCACTAGGGGGTTTAAGATCCAAGGTTAATTAATATTGACCAAAAAAAACACCAAGGCATCCACATATTCAATATTCAATCTAAGACCGAATAAGGTCTCACCCGAGACGCTGTGAGAATCACATAGACTGATAATATTGTTTCAGATGAGAAGGGACATTGTATATAGGGAATCATCTTGGGTATAAACACATTCATTCACCCATAACTAAATAACAATGTAATAACTATTGAAAAGTACAATAGATATACATCCAAATCATAACACACATATCATATTGTAGAGAGAAAGTACTTTGTATTTCATTCTTTAGCTTCAAATGCATATAGGTACAAAAACCCATAACACATA
>SNQJ01S0032606.1:0-18121 GCA_010110895.2 Picea sitchensis
AAATCCATTATTATATACCATGTCGCGGAGTGGCAAGTATAATAAAGCAACTACTCAAGTCAATTTTAAAAAATATATATTACTAAATTTTGATATAATTTCTCCCTTTCTTGATATATTTTATTTTATTTTATTTAAAATAAAATATAATATAATCTATTTTATTTTATTTTAAATCAAACTACAAAATAAAAAAATTGGTGCATCCCAAAATAAATTGTGAATAATGACATGGTAAAATATGGTGCTATAACAATGGTGCATGAATTCAAACTACTTGTAATCCGTGTCAAATTTATAAAAAGGAAGTGGAAAATTTGTAACATTGAAAAATGTGATGTCCCTTGGTTATAAAACTAACATTGAAAAATGCAATGCTCGAATAGTAATAATGACGAACGAATAAACAAAAAATATGATTATGGGAAAACTATTTTATTATTAACCACACATTCTCATCATGCATATTATTTATAAGTAAAGAACATATTTATCACATTTTGTCTTCACCTTACATTATCACTATATAACATTTATTGGTTGTGTAATTAAGAATAAACTTATACATTATTTAGGAAATCGATACACTTTATGAACTAATATTTTTCTTGGAGAACACTACCTAATGTCTAGCTTTATCCCATAGTGTCATTACATTTATAGTAAGCCAACAAATCCAATCCC
Source organism: Picea sitchensis (assembly GCA_010110895.2). Classification (NCBI taxonomy): domain Eukaryota; kingdom Viridiplantae; phylum Streptophyta; class Pinopsida; order Pinales; family Pinaceae; genus Picea; species Picea sitchensis. Next base: position 685 of record SNQJ01S0032606.1, read on the forward strand.
CACTCCCAATCCCAATGCAATCAATGAGACATGTTCATCCACACATCCCATATATATCAATCCTTTATTAATGTTAATTCTTGTAGTTTGTTTTTGCTTCTATTTACATGCTTGTAAAGGATCACCACATAAGCACTTGCTCCTTTGAAATGAAGTTGCATTAAAAGTGTTAAGTTTCATTCATTTTGGGGTTCTCCCACAAATTTTATTACAAGAAACATCAAGAGATGACAACATAGTTAATTTAGAAAGATCTATAGGAATTCTTCCACTCAAATTATTTTTCGACAAATCTAACTCCTCCAAAGTAAATATTTGGCTAAGAGATTTATGTTGGCACCCAAATTTTGGGTTTAAATCTCACGCACGTAGAAACAAAGTTGTGCACGCACATTTCAAGTCTTTCTCAAGTTTGTGCAACGAATGACTAGAGGTGCACGCAGGACCAGGTTTTGTAATCTGCGCATCCAAGATTAAAGTCTACCCAGTGCACGTCGTTCTGAGGTTTGTTAGTTGCACCAGAAATCAAGAATATGCACGTCGAAATCAAGAAATAAATCATCATTGCCGGAAACACAAGGGATCGTGGGACATCCATAGGATGAGCTGGAAACACAGTTAAGATTGCCTTGATGAAAAAATCCTACATGGAACACTGGCAGGTGCAAGAAGCATTCAAGGCAATGATCACTAGAGCGAGTGGAGAAGAGAAAGAAAACGAAGCTCCCAAGGACAAAAAACTATAAAAGGTAGCAATTATAACAGAAATAGAGTTAGCCCCTCAATTGGTTAATGTATGGAGTCAATCATGTCGATCTCACTCTGAGCATGTTGTAATATTGTATTGATTTTTCATATACATATGAGTCTGTCATAGGTCTATAGGATGATGAGGTTGTGCATTGCACACTGTCTTGTATTTTTTTGAACCTACCTTAAGGATAATTGAAACTCCGTTGTTGTCGAATATGGTTTCCTGCATGTATATTGTCTATGTGTGTTGAATGGAATGAAAGGAATGAGAATATTGTTGTTTCTCTGATCTATTTGGGTTCTATCATGTGTTGTTGGGTTATATGTGTGTATTCTATTAATTATTAGTCCTTATCAATTATTATACATAAAGTGCACATATATTAGTCGAGATAGATAGTTGTATGTTTAGCCTTCATCCCTGTCACAATACTTTATGGTCTTTGTGATCCTATCTGCATCTTGGGTTAGACCTTTTTCGGCCTCAGTCAAGGTTTGATATGTCGATGCTTCGAGGTTATTGTTGGTCAACTTTGGATGAACCTCACGTCTAAAATCCGCAGCATCAGGAATAACAGGTGCAAGCGTGAATCAAGCCAACAATTGGTTTCACTGTCGAGACCTGGAAGTCTTGTATGGAAAGATGAAGACAAGAAATGAGGTGGAATCCATCTAAGGAAGAAATTGAAGATTGGGTAGTTGCAAAAGAACATGAATTTTCTGTGCGAGAGACTCAAGGATTAAGGGTGAGTGTAGAGCAATGGAAAGATGGGTATATCTACTATGATATGCATGAGTTGTTCTTTGTTGAATTTTCGTGTTTGTTACATGAATGGTTGGTTGCAAAGACAAACTTCTATCGATTTAGTTGTGTTGTCATCGGAGCCAATAGTTTGGAATCAAGCCACGCTTAAGATCTTGAAGGTGTTAGATAATAAGTGAACTCAGGATATTGATTTTTGGTTCACTCAAGTGAAGGAAGGCTACATTATTGAACTTGTTGTATAATATAACGATTCTTTCAATGAGGCTAAAAGAAAGTTTGAAGAAGGCCCAAGGAAGCAGATGCTAGAAGAAATTCCACATTGGATCAAGATTTTTTTCGTAGAGAGAAGGATGATGTTCATGGATTCTGATAGGATGGCTAAGTAAACCTCCTAGCGTTGGAGGAGGGGGGCTTTGGAAAAGCTAGGGAAAAATGAGTAAGGAGATGGATATGTTGAGGAGGATCCAAAAATTTGTTGAGATGAGGTGAGGAATAGAATGGATCCAAAAGAGCAAAGGAGAGAAAGAGTTGAGAGGTACACAAGAAGAGTTGAGCTGAGAAGGAAAGGTGAGCAGAAGAGTAGAGAAGAGTTAGCCAAGGGTGCACAACGAGAGGTCGGTCTCACTATGAAGAGAAAAGAAACCACATCAAGTAGTGGTGAGGGAGAGGATTTTGTGCCCGAATGGAGAATAGACGAGGATAGGCCTAGGAAGAGGCTTGGCGTAAAATATAACAATAGTATCAATAGTGATAGTAAGGGCCTAGGTGATGAAGTCTGTACCCTTTGTCGGTTGCACTATGCCGCAAATTTAAAAGAATATAGAGTGCACAACTGTGGTGAGAAAATAGGAATAGAATAGAGGGCACAAATTTATGGTGCACCCAGAGGATTGGTAGATGATGCATAGGATCATAGTGCAAAAATAGGCAAGTAAGATGAGGCGCAGAGTAGTGGCATGCTAACAAGAAGATAGGTTGGTGCACAGAGTTGTGGTGTGCCAAAGAGAAGAGAGAGTGGCTGATAGCGCAATGGAAATGTGTTGATAGGAGAGGAAAATAGTGCATGTAGTGGCAATGAGTAGATAGGAGAGGAAAATCGTGCGCACAGTGGCAGTGCGCGGATAGGAGAAGAAGATAGTGCGCATAGTGGCAGTGCGCAGATAGGATTAGAAGATGGAGCACAAAGTCTTGGTTCACTAGAAGAAGAAGAAGATGGAGGCTCCCCTAGTGGTGGGGGAGATATATGGACAATTGTAGATGGTCTTGTGCGGCTGCAAGTAGAAAACTATCTGGGGTCTCCTCAAAAGAATTGTCAGAAGAAGATGGAATTATCCCCCCTTTGTACCACCCCCTTATGCATTTAAATCAAGAAGAAAGAACAAAATATAGTGAAGTGGTTCGAGTAGGAGAGAGAGAAGAAGAAGAAGAAGGAGAAATCAACATTACTTCACCTAGAGAAGAATTGGTGTTGAGGAATCAAACCCCTAGCAATCAGATAGGAGGAACTAGTTCATGCCTCATAATGGTGAATCAAGAAAGTACATTAAGGTTTTCCCATGTTCCATAGAACGAGTAGAGATGATGCAGAACAACATTGGTTTACGTCTGAAGCAATTTGGTCTATGAAGACGATCACAAATGAAGCAACAAAGATCGCCTAGTTGGAAACCACATTCAAGGGAATAGCCTTGATGTGGTATATGAAGTATAAGGATACTACACCAATGGAAAAACCAAGGTCCCTGGTCGAGATTAAGCAAGATATTCTTAGGTAATTTCAAAAGACAAAGTAAAAATCCCAATGTATCACATAGATAAAAGAAATCAAGCAGAAGGAAGGAGAGATTGTCTGGGATTATGACTAGCGGTTTAAAATCTTGTTGGATAGGCTGATGTTCCAAATTCAAGATGTGCAACACAAAGAATGGTTTATTGCGGGGTTAATCCCCCATATCCAAGTCTCGCTCACTCAATAGAAGGTGATGACTCAGGCAAAGGTAGTCGATATTGTGAAGTGCTTGGAAGCTACACTAAGAGACACAAAAACATCGACTGGGTTGGCGCAGGTACAATCGCAACTGGCCAATATGATGATGTAGCTAGAAGATATGGTGAAGGCTAAGGTTGTGCATGAACATGTGTGGTGTACCACATGTCTCTCTGAAGGGCATCATAGGGACAAGTGCCCTATCCTTCCAAACTATGTGGTGACAGGAGCGTCGAGTCCATTTCCATCTGGATAGACAGAGTGGTGTGAAATATGTATACAAAGGGGCCATGTGCCACCCCGCTACCCAACTCTTCAAAAATATCAAACAATAACCCACGCGTTGTCTTGCAAATTCTGTAAATATGTCAGGAACAATGTCAATAATTGTTGTTCATTCCAAGTGATGCAGGATAATACATGTGATGCATTCTAAGTATAGGATGAACAACATGGTTGTGATTGTAGCAAAGCTGAGTGTGAAAGATACCAAGGAGGTCCCAGAGGAGGATATGGGTGTAGACACGAACGTGTATATGGAGGAGGTGGTGACAACCTCCCCACTTGTTTCAATTGCAGAGATATTTGTCTCTAGGTTTTGTACCAAACTACGTGTGCTATGTGCATACTTCTATAGTCTTGAGCATGTCACTGAGCATTGTCCTAACTTGATGAAAAAGTTGGAAGAAAATAAGTAGTGCAACATGGTACATACACAACCACGCAATGATAAGAAGGCCAAGGAAGTCCATGTTTGGGCAGTAACCTGAGGAAGAGAAAAGACAAGAGCCAACTTTCGAGTTTGTTGAAGGCTCAAGTCAACAGTCAGAGAGGAATCTCAAGAAGGAAACACAACCCCCCCAAATTTTGATTTTTCCCAACAAAAGCATCTCCTGCACGAGGTGCAGAAAGTGATGGAGGAAGAATGGGCATGTGAGATACAACACGTGACCTAGAGGTCACTTGAAGAGGAGTGGATCCGAGAAGTGCAGAAGGCCACACAAAGGTCACTAAAGGAAGCTCAAATACGTGAAGAAGTATAAAGAGTAACACAAAGATTGTTGGAAGAGGCTCCCACCCGCGAAGAATTACAACATGAGACACAAATATCATTAGCGAAATCTCATGTGCACGAGGAGATTCACCAGGCAACAAAAAAGACAATCGAGGAAGCACATAGACAAGACTAGTTGTGGTGCATTGAGAAAAGAGTGATTCAAGAATAGTGCCTTGAATAATTGTAGTGCATGGATGATTTACATGACTTAAATCGCGAAGAAGAAACCCAAATCCAAGTAAGTTCTTTCTTCCGTTGCTCCTTGCACTTGCTTAATAATCCAAATGATACACATAAGTTGATGTAAATGTTATCTATTTGCATGGGGGACCAAGAGAGGGAATAATTTGTATCAACCCTCCTGTTAGAAAGAGAATTTTGTCAGGTCAGTAACCAGAAGCGCATTGGCACAGAGTTTAATATGACAACCAAGCTTGGAGGTTGTGATATGGATAGTGTCATGTTGGATCTAGGATCTGATGTGATTATTTTACCAAATAAATCCTGTGAAGTGATGGAAAAACCAAACTTGGTCTGGTCTCCCATCCAACTTCGGTTGGCCAATTAGTACAATATCTATCTGATAGGCAGGCTAGACCAAATGGAGGTGAATGTAGAGGGGGTCAAAACAAAGGCTAAATTTGAGGTCATATAGATCATGGATTATTCTGACCATACCCTTCATTGTTAGGCATTGACTGGGATTTTGACAACAATGTCGTGTTGAATTTTAAAAGGAGACAAATGTCTTTCGTTATAGACACCCTATGTGTGATCGCCCCACTGGATCCTTATGAAGGGGACATATACAATGATTTAGTGTATGGGGATGCAAGGAGCTTAGTCATTGAAAGCATATATAAGATTATTGTGAGTAGGGAATATTACATTAATCCCACTGCAGATGGGAAATTGATCTGGAGAAGTGTCAAGTCTTATGACATGGATTTTGAAGAAGCCATGGATAGGTGGAAAAACAACTTGTATGAGATCTCCACTCAGTGTGTGAGAATAACCAAAGCGGACCACTGGATTGGAATAACATTATGCAATACATCGGTGTTTGATGGAACAGGATGAGTACAAGATTTCCTAAGCCAAATGGAGAAGACTATTCCAGAATATCGATGAGTGAATACCATGGATGCAGTAGTATGAGGAACTCATGTGCGATGGTGGACAACATACCACGCCAATATAAAGGAGTGGGCACAAGTGGTCAAGTTAATAAGATTTGTATTCCAACCCATCGTTGAATTTGAATTATCAAATCGGTACAAAGGCACATAAGGTCCCTAGGAACACATCTCTTTCTGTGAGAGATGTTGGACTTCTAAGAATCTCCCCCGCACCCAATGGGTGCATCAGTTCGTGCACATGATGGATATGGTTCCAAGAAGATGGTATATTTAGGAGGAGCTCCAAAGGAAAATAGTCGATTGGACCCATATGAGCTCTATGTTTTGCTTGACATTCAGCTTCACAGCATAGGATCTGGTTCAAAGAGAGGCTCTCATTCAAATTAAATATTTTATCTTTCATTGATAGCTAAAGGAGACCACACTGAGAGTAGTGTGCTCCTATTGTTATCACTGAAATTTCATCCACAAATGGTTACAAGAATACAACATCTCCAAACACCTATTAGTTCATTAATGGCCCCAAAAATACATTTCCAAAGGGCGCAAACTATACAACTGGTTATAAAATTGACATGCGTAAAAACACTACAGGAAGTGCATGCACGTGCATAAGCCAAAGAAAATAAAAGAGCGCACATGCACCCGATGAGTGACTGTGTACGAAAAAAGATGTGCACTCCTGTGAACGACACAATTATGGTTCTTGTCGGCCCCTCACCCACTTCTGGTTCAGCTCCCAAGTCGATTTGACCCTCAAATTTGAGCTGAATCCGAGTGGGGGGATGGTCGAAGACCTAAGGGTGCCCTAAAGGGCCCCTTGTTCACACTAAAGATTGGTTGGATAATGCCTCAAAGATTTTCTATAAAAAGAGGCCATGGGTGCACTATGAATTCAAGAATCTCATTGTATTGTTTTGTTGTCTCTATTCTTCTACAAGGAACCTCTTTCCTTCTTGAAGCATACTAGCATCATTTCAATAAGTTATTCACCTCACCTCTTGAGGGAATAAGCTTGGATTTATTCATCATTTACTTTCTAGTTTTCCATTTGTAAGAAGAGCTCTCACATAGGGGATTCAAGAGCCCTCCCTTGGAGGAAGAGGGGATCCATAAGTCCTCCTTTTCTCTTTGGTGTTTGCCCACTAATATAATTTCTCCATTGGTGGCATNCATTTACTTTCTAGTTTTCCATTTGTAAGAAGAGCTCTCACATAGGGGATTCAAGAGCCCTCCCTTGGAGGAAGAGGGGATCCATAAGTCCTCCTTTTCTCTTTGGTGTTTGCCCACTAATATAATTTCTCCATTGGTGGCATGAATATTGGTCAATTGTTTGATTGATTTTGGTTCTAATTTCCTTATGCATTGTAGTTTTGTTTATTTAGTTGTTATTAGCTTAGTTGTTTGTTTATTTCATTTGATTGAGTCATTTGATTCATACACTAACCTTTGTCTTGTCTAGCAGGCCCAACTAGACTTGCAGGTGCCCTTCTTTTGCTCATTGGAGTGACGAAAAGGACACAACAGATTGGCGATCATAGTGGGGATAAGGTATTAATTTTCTCCCTATTTGGGTTGTTTGAGCACTTCTTTCTAACTCATTTCCCTTGCAGGGATCATAATCGGCCTAGCCTGACCTGCAAAGAGCTTAATTTGAAACTGGAAGAGGATAATTCCACTTAAAAGTTTCCTCCCGGACACATATTAGAATGTGCGCGAGTATTTCGGCCCATAGACGTGCATTTTGAGCATTGCACGCCCACATCGCTTCTATTATATGTGCATTCTACACACAGTGCACCCAAAGGTTTTTTGTTCTCTGTGCATTGTGCGCCAACTGCGCCTTTGTTTGAACTGTAACCCGAGCATATCTCCAAAGTCTTGAAATTGTAAGAGGTTTTGTGATTTTTGAAGGTCCCTAGCCTTCAAAATCTTTCTTTTTATGCAATTTGTAAATGCCCCACACTTAGATTGCCTCTGCACATGAAGGGTTAGTCAAAACATAGGCACTTGGGGGGTTAAAAAGAACCATATTTATCCTCTTTTGCTTTCATTTGCCACATGGATGGTTTGTTTTGATTGTAAAAGTTAAGTTTAAATCATTTACTATCACATATATAAACACTTGCATTGGGACCAAAAATCAAACTTCGATCATTGAGTATGATCTTCTCTCACACCATAGAGTGATCTTAAGAATCAGAAAAACGATTGAGGGAAGATTGCATCTCCCTTAAAACAAAATCTTTAGCAGAGGACAAAACCCCCCTAGGGCTCCTCTTAGTTTCTTTTTCAAAACATCTTAAATTTGTAAGGGCCCATAGATGCCCACATGTCGCAAAGATATGATAGTTTTTGAAGCTATTTTCTTAGTTTACATCACTAGGGGAGTTTAAATATTATTGTAACGGGCCCATACATGCCCACATGATTCCAATCTAGGATTTTTTTTGAAGCTTTCTTAGATTAAATCACATTAGGGAGTTTAAAGGATTGGTAAGGACCAACATGTCCACATGCTAGTTTTTTAGGGACTTTAAAATTTCGCAAGGTTGTACCAATGGCATCTAGTAAGATAGGTAATCAAGACTTGTAAGGACCACATGAAGTCCACATGTTGCAAGGTGACACCTAAATTATTAAAAATTCGACACATTTGTTCACTTTCTCACACATCAAAGTCACTACTCACTCACATAATTTCATCTCGAATTGTGGAGGTTGAAGTAGGTTTCCTCCAAAGGGATCCCGAAATGTCCCACTATTTCTTGAAGGAATTATCCACTCCCACTTAATTCAAATGAGATTGGTTCACACCCCCAATCTCTCAAACAACCACATCTAAAAAAATTCTAAAAACTCACTAAGTTTCCCTCCATAGGAGGTGCCAAAAGAAATTTTTTAATCTAGGTAGGATCTCAAGGATAGGCATCCAAAAAACTCCCCGTTATCTGGTTCTCTCATCTTCAAACATTAGAAGTTGACAAATAGGTAACTTTAAAATCCTCTAAGTCAAGTGTTCCTAACACCATAAGGTAGGGAGATACCCATGAAGGGTCAAAGGCCGAGGTCCAGTTGTTCCATGCATCGCCCCTTGAGGCACCCACCTCTTGGAAGGGATCCAACCTGTCACCCATTTCTGAGGCTGAAAATCTAAATGTCGCACTTTGACCGAGGTACCTAGTTGCCAAATCTTAGGACATCTACCCAGGTGGAAATTGTGGGTTGCAATTTCACCTTGAACGGATTTTGTGTGGCTATTGGGAAATATCGCCAGCTCTTTCGGGATGTGCACCCTCTACCCCTCATTATAACTGATTGTTTCATCCTTCACTAGTTCCTCTTTCGGTGGCTTCAGACCCCATTGTTGAGTGCTATTGGAAGGTTCAGTGCTATTTGAGAGGAAGGACGCTATGTCATTTTAGGACATGAGAATTTTTTTTCTTTGTTCTCCCACGTGGACAAAATCCACCTACCCACATGTATGAATTTTTTCAATTGATTTATGTATGATGCTCTTTTGATTACATACAATTGTGAGATATATTGTGAAGGTCCATATTAGACAAGTCTCTTGTTCATTTTGCTTATATTATCACCATTTTTCACACATTTCACTTTGTTAGTTGGACATCATAGGGGACCCACAGAATCCCCGTCATTCCATATGCTTGCAAAATCTCCCTCCTATCCTAGGAGGATTTCCTAGTTTTGTCAACTCACCAGCTCAACCGTCTCACACCCCTATGAATGCTACTATATTTGGATCAAATTTGCTTGTTTCCACTTTACTTGGGTCCATTTCCCAAGTTCATCCATCCACTATCTCTCCTTCACAAGGAGGCAGAGGCTACACTTCTTCCCAAGAGAGAAGTACACCCCCATTAAACCCCCCTCAAGGGTTAGGTCCACTACCTGCTCACACCATGGATGGAACTAATCCTCCAACGCCACTCCACATGCCATATTTTCCCCCCCTCAACATACCGGATCTGAGTAAGCTCATGAATGATCCTATATTGCACAACTCGACATGGCTTCCAATGCCTACCAAACTACCTTCGGACATTCCCAAGTTTGAAAGAAAGGTGGGAGAAGATCCCACCAACCATATCATGACCTTCCACTGATGGTGCTCTTCAAACATCATCATGGATGACTCCATTCGATTAAGGTTATTTCAGCGCACACTCACAGGTCCATTAGCCAAGAGGTATGGACAAAAAGTCAGGGTCCCATGTGAATTTTGAGTCATTGGCCAAAACGGTTTTAACCTTCTTTCAACTACTAGTTCGTCATGACAATGGTCTCAAACCACTTTCCGAGTTTAAAAAAACCTCAGCCACACATATCACTGACCATATTCATGAATGGCATTGGTGACGTAGTTTATGCAAAGCATAAACCACTAAAGAACAATGTCTCGATTGGTTTCTCAGATCACTTGTCCCTCTCCTTGCCAAATATGTGGCTTCCACCTTCCCCCAAAATGAAGAGGCAACCCTCAACAAAGCTCAACAGTATGACCTTATTTATGCTTGGTCAAGATACTTATACATAGTACTACCTGACGCCTCGAGACCCATACCATTTTTCTAGGACAAACCTAGGATGTCTCACTTAGCGAATGGATTGATTGGTACCACCACACACCATAATCCGTATATCCAACCACCACCTATGTACGGTACACCCCAATATCCATCGATGTATGGAGNTATACACGACCATACCTTGTTGTCATTCAACCAAGTTCTGGTACCCCCTCTACCTCAGCTTACACCCTGAGCACTAGTGAAAGCGCTATGCCTTCCTATGCACCCTACAAGTCATTACCATAAAATAATTTGTACTTTCCATTTCTTGGTCCTCCACATTCAATTGCTCCCCCACAAGGACAACCACACGTTGGAGTTAACTTTGTTCATCCCTCTACCATTCAAGAATTTCAAAATTTTGAACAACTGAATACGATAAATCCAGCCCATTAGTCAAATAATGACAAAAATAAAGGAAAAAACCAAAACAGTATCAGGGATAAATAACCCCCAACAAACCCAACCTGTTGGGGGAAACCACAACCAGGGTCACCAGAACCCACAAGAGGGAAATAACAAAAAACATCAAGGGTGGAATAACAAAAAAAACCTTCGAACGAACTTCCCTTGTGCTCTTTGCGGTGAACATGGTCATTATACTCAACATTTCCCCCAAATTGTCAACTTCAAATGGATGAAAGATTTTGTGAATGCATCACATCACCCAACGTCACCTATCCCTCATCGGGCCCCACAACAATATTTGCAACAACCACCCCTGGCTATGTTGCAAAGCCCTATTCCACACCAAGGTGTGATGAATAACCAAAAGGAGATACATCCTGCCCCACCATAGATGGGACAATATCAAAACCCTAGGAATCTGGTGGATCGCAATATCCTCCTCACTAGCAAAGAAGAAATTCTTCTACAAACGTGTAGTCGTCAATATAGCACACCCCCTGAATCTACTCCCACCACTTCGGAAGCAGCTCCAAGTACATCTGAACAAACTTTGATGATTCCACGCCCTAACATTGAACCACCCATTCGCATTCCTCGCATCCCATTATGACGGAATGTCAACAACCCTGAGGCTAGGGTGGCACACAATTATAGTTTGGTCGATGACTTGGCACAATATTCTGCAGCCATGTCAGTCTTGGAGGTCCTTCAAACCTATCCCACTCAACGAAAATAATTTGTTTCCACCTTGGGTGTAGTTGACCCTGCTGATACTAGACTCATAACATTTTATCTAGATTGTGGGGAACCTTGTCTCCCCGCTTTGGTAGCTTTCTAGATACCAGAAAAAATTTGGAACATCCCAGTTCATCGATGTATCATTGATGAAGGTGCATCCACATGTGTCATGTCCAAAATGGTATGGCAAAAAATTAGCTCCCCTGAGCAAATACCATCCACCATCACTTTGAGAGATTATAATCGATGCCCATCCTCTCCTGAAGGGATCTTTCAAAATTTCCCCGTTGAACTCAAGGGAAAAACCATTCTTATTAACATTGAGGTTATCGATGCCCCGCTTGATTACAATATCTTGTTTGGATGTAGCCACATGTACGCTATGAAGGCAGTGTCCTCTTCTGTGTTTCGAATGATGATGTTCCCCCACAATAGGAAGATCATCACCATCGACCAAGTTTCACATTATGAACCTAACCATTCCTCCAACATCGATAACATCTTACCTCTTGTCCGCACCAATGTTGATGCCTATCCACTCATGGATATGGGCCCCGCAATTTTCAAACATCCATCCTTACTGGGGGAATACCAAGGAGCACCACCGCTCATACATCCCTCAGCACAAGTGTGTGTCATCTCTTCCAATGGAACTGAAACTAGAGATACCATTCCTCCCACTGAGGCTTCTCCACTCCCTGACGTCCCACTTGTCGCAGAAATCCCACCTTAGGAATCCCCTAAGAACCCTACGACACCACTTATCCCCGATTTCACTCTCCCCCAAGGTCAAATCCCAATTTGGGAGACAGACCCCCAAGTCATTACTCAAAATCCCTTCTTCTACCCCCCACCGGGAGTACAATATTTCCAAGTAGCTACAATGCTTACCCTTCCCAACATGGTGTTGGTCATTCTGGTATGTTATCTCCACCCACCTGCGATGGTTCCTCAACCATCCCTCCCTCCCCAAACATAGGGAATCCCGATGCAGATTCCAGTACTAACTCCAACCACACCACCCTCACCCCCACTTGCCAGCACCACCACAACTAGGGGCAGACGGAAGAAGAAAGAGCCCACCGCCCCACTTCCTCCCCGAGTTCAACCTCCTTATGCATTATGCAAGAGAGAAGGCCACCCCACAAATCGATGTCCTTCCCTCCCTGAGTTACGCAATCTGATCCAACTCCCTCGAGCAACCACATTGCTCATCGCTTCACCAATCACACCTAGTACTACCACTATGTCCCCTAATCCATGTAGAAAAGGGTTGCGAACCAAATTTGCATGTGTTGTCTATTCAGAATATGACCACTACACTCATTATTGACCCTCCCTACCTCAGTTTCGACAAACGCTAACGACAGTACACAAAAAATTTCAGCAAGACCCTCCTCCATCCACACCCTCAAATACCCACGTCACTGACATCCATTATGTCACGACCTCTGTCAACGGACAGATAAGGTTCCCTTTCTCTCTTTGTGACTCACTTGATCATTTCATATACTAGTGTCCGACGATCATTGAATACAGGCATCGTCTAATGGCCCTTATTCAAGATCATCCAAACACCACACTCCCTGTGATACAAGTAATTCCACCTATTCATTTTCCAGATACTGACCCCATGATCTCCCTTGAACCTAAGTCACTTCCCACTCCTCCATGGTTCATGGATAGCTTGTCTAAGGATTTGCCACCAAATCCCCCCAATTCTCTGATTCATTTCCCTCAAGAAATTTTACCCCCGCCCATAGTTCACAACCCACAGTGCATGAACATCTGGTTTATGTAAAACATGCCATCACACCATCATTACGATACCCCTCTCTGTCTTCACCAACTGAAGACCATCACACTGTGACTGACACCAATGTTACTTCCCCAGTTCCCTTGTATTCTCTCATTTTCCACTACGACAAAGATATCCTAAAGGAACTAACTACCCTTGATTTCCTGTGGAATGTGCTCCATCATCGAGCGCTCTTTCTCTCACAGGAATCCTTTACCCCTCCTAGTCAAGCCTCCATATGCACAATCGAAACAAAGGATTTCATTCCATCTGGGCATATAGACTGGTTCAACAACCCTATCCCTACCCCCGATGCTTTTGAAGAAGGCAACATGGCCAATATTTCCCCCACTGTCAAAATTGACATTTCCATCAAACCAGAGATCATAGAAGAAATCACCATTGGTGCTGCATACTCCCCTGAGGAACTCATAGCTTACAAATCTCTCTTTCAGGAATACCAGGATATTTTTTCCTGGTCATATACAGAGATGCCTGGCCTCAATCCTTCTATCGTCGAGCATCGCATCGACACATGGCCAGATATCACCCATGTTCGTCAAAAGCAATGCCCACTGCACCCATCCAAAGATGCGGCTATCAAAGCCAAAACTGACAAACTACGCATTGCAGGGTTCATATACCCCATCACATACACGTCATGGGTCACCAACCCCGTCCCCGTTAACAAAAAATAGGGCATTATTCACATCTGCACTGACTTTCATGATCTCAACCATGCTTGTCCCAAAGACAACTTCCCTACCCCTTTCATGGACCAAATTATCGATGACTGTGTCGGCCATGAGGCTCTGTCCTTCATGGCTGGTTTCTCTGTCTACAACCAAATCCAAATCCACCTAGCAAATCAGTATAAAACTGCATTCACTGCCCCATGGAGTACTTTTGCATATCGTGTCATGCCTTTCAGAGTCAAGAACGCAGGTGTGACATTCCAATGGGCCATGAATTATGTTTTCCACGATCTCGCTCGCATCATCCGCGCTTACTTGGACGACCTCACTGCTCGATCCAAGAAACGCACTCAACATCTAGATGACTTCTGGGTCGTCTTTCAACGATGTTGATAGTACAATATCTGCTTGAACCCCCTCAGTTGTGTATTTTGCATCACCGTTGAATGCCTCCTCGGGTTCATCGTCTCCCAACACAACATCACTATGGACCCCCTCAAGGTCCAAGCTATCATAGAAATTCCACCCCCTCGGAATTTACGCCAACTGCAGAGCCTACAAGGCAAAGCCAACTTTTTACGACGCTTTGTCCCATATTATGCCACTCGCGTACATGGTTTCCTTCGCTTATTGCGTCACGATATCCCATTTCGATGGGATGAACATGCCCAAACCACTTTTGATGATTTAAAAGCGGTGCTCTCCAATGCCCCTCTTATTATTCCACCTGATTATGATCGCGACTACATCCTCTACTTATTGGCCTCAGTCATCTCATTAGCAGGAGTTCTCGTCCAACTTGGGGATGATAGCAACGAGCATGCTATTTACTAAATTCGTAAAAACCTTTAAGGACCACCCCTGAAATATAATCATTCAGAGAAACTCACCCTCGCAATTGTCCTCACAGTCCAAAATCTGCGTCATTATATCTTGCTTCGCACTACCAAAGTCATGGCAGATTCCAACCCCATGTAGTACTTGCTTAGTCAATGAAAAATTAATGGTAAGTTTCCCTGGTGGATCGTCATTCTTCAAGAATACAACTTAGAGTTTTCAACTCCCAAAAGCAAGAAAGCACTTGTTCGCTCCGAACTCATCATGACGTTCCCCTCTGACACTACAAGTTCACCTTTCAACATAGATTTTCTCGATGAACACCTCTTCTACATCCCCTCAGATGAGCCCTGGTATGGAGACCTCCTTGTCTACCTTCGAACACAGAAGTTTGGGACTCATCTCTCACAAGACGATCATCGATGCATTTGCCACCAAGCCCCTTGCTACCTCCTCATCGGTGACATTTTGTATCTTCATGGGGTCAACACCATACTCTGCCGATGTTTGACCATCGACAAAGCTGACCGAGTCTTAAATGATTGTCATAGTGGCGCTTGCAGTGGCCACCTCTCGGGAATGTCCACTACCCAAAAAAGCATTCGTGTCAGATACTTCTGGCCCACATTGTTTCATGACTGCATCCACATTGTTAGGTGATATGACAAATGCCAGCTTTATGCAAACAAAGCACGAGCGCCACCCGCTCTTATACATCCAGTCATCACTATCAGCCCCATTTTCAAATGGGGCATCGACTTCATGACTTCCAACCCTCCATATAGCAATGGACATAAGTACATCGTCATAGCAGTCGATTACTTTACCAAATGGGCCGAAGCCATGCCGACACAACAACACGTTTTTTTTTCAAACACGTCCCGCTTCGAAGTACTACTACAGCTAGTCTTTGATCATGGTAAACACTTTGAGAATGAGATCTTCATCGAACTCTCCTCAAGGTTAGGTTTATCCCATGAGTTTGCCTCCCCATACTACCCGTTGTCCAATGGAAAGGTAGAGGTTGTCAACAAGGTCCTTAAAACCATGTTGCAACGCACTGTTAACAAACATAAGACCAATTGGCATCATATGTTGTTTTCAACTGCCATTGGTTTTACACCATTTCATCTCGTCCATGGGGTCGAATCCACTCTCCCCATTGAGTGTAAAATTCCCACATTACGCATCGCTATCGAACTATTACCTGACACTACTCCAATGTAGCAGTGCTTGCTGAAATTAGAGTCATTGGATGAAGACCGTTGATCTTCATTACNGAGGCAACTAAAAAATGGTCGAAGGCCACCTTCGACCGCCATGTCAACCTTCTGTCATTTAGCAAAGGAGATCTCATCCTAGCCTATGATATTGCTCATGATACTCTCGGTCATGGGAAATTTGATTCATTATGGCATGGACCCTACATCATCCAACACTGCCTCACTAAAGGCGCATACATCCTGGACTCTCTTGAGGGCTACCCTCTCAAATAACCTGTCAACGAGTTGTACTTAAAGAAATTTTACGCCTGAGCATAGTCATTCTACACTAGGATTTTTATTTTTTGTACACATTCATAGAGGTTTTACTTTTCTTTTTTCCATCCATGCCTTATGTATGATCTACAATTTTTGTTATTGACAGATGCCTCCTCCATCGGCCTACCACATCGGTTACGCTGACGGAGCTAGCCGATGGACACAAAATCTCCCTTTGGCCGCTTGGGCCCTCGAAACCCCCTCACATGAAATGCTCCACTCCAACGACACATGTTTGGGCTCGACAACCAACAACCAAGAAAAATACACAACAATCATTGGCCTCGTCACCAAGGCCAGTCACCGCCACATTCATCACCTTAGCATTTTAATAGATTCCCAGCTTGTAGTCTTGCAGCTCAACAATGTGTATCATGTCCTCGGTCCTTGACTTTTCCGCAAATACCTGCAAGTTAGACTCTTATCTCGACATTTTGATTCCATTACATTTGCACATATTCCATGAAAATTCAATCAAATAGCAGATAACATGGCTAACCTAGTGTTATAATGGCATATATCACATCAAGGCATCATCACACATACATAAAACATTAAAATTCTCTCACAACATATAGATTAGGCATCATAAAAATACCATCACATGTGAACATTACGAAGATCATAAACCATGTATATCCACACACACACACACACACACACACACACACACACACACACACACACACATATAACGATCAATTTATCATAAATATTTACAAAATGGTACAAAATGTATGACACCCATAGGCAGGTGAGCCCCCCTCACCCCTATGGGTACACAATAGGTGTCACACTTCCCTATATACAAAATGGGCTAGAAGGCCTATATAAATACAAAAAAATATACATCAAGCACTCATAGTGCCTCTAGAGCACCACCACCAAGTCCTCTATCTAGAGGAGGTACCCCACCAGCTGGGGGTCCTCCTGGTCCAGGGGGCAGTCGCCTAGTCATAGTTGCCCCCGCTACCACCACTCTGCTAATAAAGGTCTGCAACTCTCTCGAAAGGTCCATGCACTGCTCCAAGACTCCATCGTCCTAGATCTGAGTCCACATGCCCTCGGGCACTCCCTGTAGCACTACCTCCAACCGACGGCAGAATTCCTCTAACACCCCACC